>JAGGAT010000054.1:0-97517 GCA_017657195.1 Termitomyces sp. T70a
CATCGAATTGCACCCAGCACCTTCACGCCATAGTCCAGATCTCTAAGAGCTCGCTCGAGGCGCTAAGCAATTAGCGACTCCGCCCTTCTCCATCTCCGACAAAGGTTCTCTGTGCGGCCTTCGTTCCACGTCTTGAATGGTACTATACGAGTACACTTTCGTCGTTAGCGCCAACGCTTGCCGCCTCTTGGCGCCGACAGTAAAGATTCAAAGCTTTGTAAGCTTACTACGCGTCATTTCTCGTGCTTCTTGACCTCTTACCGCCTGCCGTCACTCGACGGCAACATCCTTGCCGCCTTACACTACACTTTAGGATCGAGTAACTGGGACCTGCCCGGGACTCCCTCACACTTTGCGAGCCCAACGCGAAACAAGGCTAAGTGCAGCTTACTAAGACAGCATCTAGCTAAATTTTGGGCGCATCAGCGTGCATCGTCTCTTTCCCCGCTATTTTACGATATAATTTGGTTAAGGCTGGACGACCCCAAGGCAAGACATTCAGAAGCCAATTCAGATGACCCGCTAATTGTTGCCATTCCCAAAGGGGAGGATGTTGAGATGGTATCTTGATGAAGGTTCTAATTTTAGAAATTATATCAGTAATTGACTCGTCTGTGATAGAGATTGAACCCTGGTTAATATCAACCCAGAAGCCCAAGATTTTTAAGCATTGACCAGACTCCTGCTTTTTATCTTCCCAAGGACAGCCTATGGTGTTCCAAAGTATTAAAAGCTGAGCTTGACTTGATGGTCTTTCAATGCCTTTAAAACCGTGCAGTTATGGGCTTGATTCCAGGTGTAGAAATCATCCATGAAGACGTGTAGGTCAGTGATTCCCAATTTTCTCACTTCTAACCAACACATCAGAGCAGACATGGCACACCAACATTGTGGCGAAGCACGATTACCAAAGACCAACCGGTGAACTATATACCAACTGTTGTCAACTTTGACTACTTGATGAATCTGCCAAAGCGGATGAGTGGGAAGATTTTAAAAAGGCATGGGCCACATCAGATTTCCAGAGGGTGAGCGGCGCGCCTTCTGAATTGTGCTTGGCGTTGTACAATGCTTGGCCAAAGGTGTGCATGTCATCATAGATCACCCTCGCCTCGCTCTTTGGGATTCCGTCATTGACACCAGATGCGGAATGGTCAGTGACGACTCGAGCTTTATTCTTTTGCCAGACAATGAATAACGGCGACAATTTCATACCCGGCATCATTCCATCAACAATGTGCACTTCAGTCCACTGCCCCACCTCAATTTTGTTGTCGTGGAACATGTGAATAGTGGATAAGTCTTCCTCCTCAGTCGCATAGTTTCCTAATATGTCATCATCCATTAACCAGTTTTCACCTTTGTCAAAAGGCCAAAAGCCTTCACGTAAACTTTGCACAACAGACTCAACAAAGGGCCTATTTGGATGATCCCACAACAGATTCTCAAAACGGTCAATATTGAACAGGGTTTTGACTCGAATATAATCCTTTAAAGCGTGAAGGGTGTTCTGATACAAGGGATTATTAAGGAGGTGTAATGGCAGAAAAGCAAGCGGCTGGGCTGTTTCAGTATTAAGAGTGGAGGGAGAGATAGATGGCATCAAATAGTTAGAATTCCATAAGAAACCTCGCTAAAATTTTGATTCAAGAGTTAATGATGCAGTTCTTGAATGTTTTTTACTTTCAGGTACTTTCAGGTTTCAAAGATTGGGTCTTTCTCGATATATCATTGTCCAAGGTTGCCTCCAACAGTTGCTTTGTACTGTTGGCATCGTTGATTGAGTTGTTTAAAACACTCAGCATTGTCTTGAGCCCTGTGAGAGTTACTGCACTCGCTGCAAATGTTATGACAATGCCTGGAGGGGCATGGATCTGGTGTGCACAAACCAAGATTCCAGTTCTGACAAATTGATGCAAGTTTTTTGCAAGCCACAAAATGAGATGTTGCACTCCTTTTTGATCTGGAGGTGAAATGAACTCTGCTGAACATCTGTGCAAGGAAAGGCATTTGCAGATGCCTCTTGTCGTCCAGTCTAAAAGGATTGCGAGCATATCAATCCCTAGTGTTGGCATTGAAACGAATTGCAATAGAAACTCTGTTCGATATTGTTTTGCAAAAGTCCATGATTTTATTCCTATAATAGGCAAGTTCTTTGTCTCGATGAGGGTAGAACAGCTGCCATCCAAGCATTGAAAGCTCGAATCCAGTCAAACTCCATCCTGACTGGCTGGCAAGCCAAGGCATAATCAGTTTTAACAAGCAGAAAACCCTCTCCAAAAGCTTTAGGTTCATCGTAGTGATTGTATCCTCAATCAAATGTAGCATATAATTTTTCAAAATCGACATAATGATCAAGGATGACCAGACGCCACATAGCTCAAGATATAGGTTCCTTAATGCGCTGAGACTGAGCCAAGCTGATGAGGGAGTCAACCACCTTCTCTTTCGCATATTCCTGGCGAAGAAACCAAGTGCGTGAAATATGAGGGTCTTCCGAAACATTTTCTTGCAATGTTGCCAGATGCAGAACCGTGGCGAAGACCGATTGTAGAACTGATGGAACTTCAGAAGTTTTCCTCTGCCCACTAAACACTTCAGCAAATTGATCCAGAGAGGTCGTGGGTGCTTGCGCTTGTGGAGTAAAAATGTAATCCCATTTAGCTCGCAATCCTTCCCAAGCAGCAGATTCTGCTGCGTGAACCCATGACTCTTCGGGAGTTGAATCGAGTGGGTTATTGTATGTTTCTTCTAGATCTGGAACAGGATTGGGCTCGCTTGATTTTGCCTTTCGCAACTCGAGCCACTGGGATATCTCTTTGAGGTGATCTTGAGCCTCAGCAGCATTGAGTCCAGCGTCTCTGAGAGCTTGAACGAATTCATCAAAGGAAATTTTCCCCTCAACGGTATCGTTGATAAGTTTCTGACAAGCTTCTGACCGGCTCTGAACAATTTCAACTGCGGCTTCAAGATCCGTGCATGTAGTCATTTCACCTGCAGATTGATTGGATTGAGTAGCGGATTGAGAACTCTCGGCATGGAGTGACATGTAGAAAGGAGAGTTCAATGAGAAGAACGATAGATTGCACAAAAAAGTATAATGGTACAAGACAGACACGCTAATAACTAAATTAGCGTCTAAAACACGATGAATGGTTTTTTGCTCGATTAAAGGCTGCGGTGGAGGCAATGAGCCTTTCCAACAATGGAGACATATGAGACAAACCATACTTTTGAAAGTAGTGATGCCTGCAATATTTATATTTTCTTTCGATGCATACACTACCTTGCAAAAAGTATGGTTAGTGTCATTGCTGTGATGGAGCGACTGAGCGCTCACCTAGGCGGCAACGGTGGTGGTGCGAAGGAGAGTCGCTACCCGGAGAGATTACGCAAGACCGTTGCGTCGGTGAAACATACCGCGTAGGTGAGACTTAGTGAGACTTACGTGCCCTACTGTTCTCGGATCCAGCTTCCGTCGTGAATATGACACCGAGCCCGAGAACGGCTTTCAGTCCCACCTGTGAGAGAATAAGTTAAAGGCTGATGGGGTTTGCTGCGCAGAGGCCTCCAAAAATGCTCCCTACCCTTGGAATCCGCATTTACGTCGAGTCTCAACATGGTTCGATGGCGTAGTTGGTTATCGCATCTGTCTAACACACAGAAGGTCCTCAGTTCGAGCCTGGGTCGAATCATTTTTGATGATAACATCTGTACACTGTGAAGTCCCAACATCTGGAGACCAGAAATGTTTCTTTATGAACTACCAACTTCAGGAGCAATTTCCTTTTCTGACTTCTACAGCGACTCAACTATCAACAGACGCCACGCTGTGTCCATCCTCGCTGCCACTGAGGCGCGAGCGAATGTACGATCTGTTCTCAAAGCCAGCAAACGAACAGACCATGGACGTAAAGACTATTTGCAGCTTGTGAAGGTGTGTCTCAATCGCCTTCTTCGCAGAGTGGATGAGTAGCCTTAAAGCACAAGTGTTCAGGTTCTTGAGGAATATCTACCCCAGCTGCGTGGGATTATTGAGTGTCTAGCCCATGATGAGATCGCTTTGAAATCAGAACCACGTATGTACCCTCGCTTTGGGGAACGAGCTGAGCATTTTGAGCCTGTTTAGAATTCAGCTGGCGCACAACACTCTCCCCCAATATCTTCAACGCCTCGCCACGGCTTTCGATCCCAGGTCTTCAAGCCGATCTTGCGTTCTCCTTGCTCACATACGCTTTTGCGTTGTCGAACCTTGCGCGTTCAACTGTGCATTCTCTAGGACGGTACGAGTTTGACAGGGCTATTACCGAATCAGAGCGCAAGGCAAAGGATGATCAATTGAACGTTGCTGTGGACTTCCTATGCCGTGCTAGTGGGATATATTCGTACCTTGCTGACGCTGTTATACCACTATGGGAGATTCAAATTAGAGGAGGGCCTACCGGTTTCGAACAGCCCCCAGAACTATCCAGAGAAGTGAACAACGCTCTCGCCAAGTATGTTATTCACCGTTTGCCGAACATCTGTTTACTTCCGTCAGAATGGCACTTGCAGATGCTCAAACATTGGCAATTCGAAAATATCTATCTAAAGCGGCATTTGACAGTAATATCGCTCCTGGCCCACCGTTACCATCATCTCATCCTTCCCCGAGTCTCATCGCCAAAATGCACTTAGAATGCGCGACGCTGTATTCGTCTGCACGTTCGACTGTAAAAACAGTCGGCACGCGCAAACGCCCATCATCTGCACCCGACTCTACTGGAGAGGTGTCAGCGGATCTAAGGAAATACTTGGCGGACCAGTCGGCGTTATACTCCGCACTTGCACATAAGTGGCTTGGAGTGGAAGCTGGAGAGAAGGGCGGAACTCAAAGAGGAGGTGACGCTGTGGGATTCATGACATGGGCAAAGAAGGAGCTTCAAGAGCTCAAGGATGGTAGGAAAAGTATCAAACTTGCAAGAGGTGGAGACAAGGATATCAAGGATCACTTGAAGCAAAAAATCGTAGACGAGCTTGAAAACGTCGACGTTTTTCACAAATATTACAAGAAGGCCAATGACTCGGTATCTTACTTTACACTCAGAGATATTGAAGCGTAATGTGACATGACGCTCTTTCAGCTTCATTTCCAGCCCATACCTACCCAAGCAGACTTGCAAGCCAAGATTCCAGCTGGAATCATGGCCATCGCCGCAAAACCATACTTGCCCCGACCTCCTGCATTTGGACCAGGATCTGTAGCTCATATCCAGGCACAGACTGAAGAAGCCCTTGCCCTAGATGACGACAAGTCTCGGTCACCGCTTGCAGATACCCCGAGTCCGGCTATAATGGGTACCTATGCGGGGGCAGGAGCATATTTTTAATACAGGCAATTCTGGGTATGTGATTCGCATTAGGAGAGAACTTAGAATCGCATCCTGCCATACCTCCTAGGATCAATTTCAGTTCTGCCTCACACCAAATGAGGTGTTACCTTGGTTCTGTCATGTCTGCATTTCGAGTCTTAACTCCATATAAATCCCAATATTCCGGAGCGTTCTGACTCCGTTCATCTTGTCATTATCCATTTAAGATATTCATTCCCTGCGTATGATGACAGTATATAGGTGTTTCTCTTTAACATTAGCGGTGGTCGGCAGAAAAAGAAAAAATCTCATCTTTTCACTCGTGGAATCAAATCCTTGCGAAATGCACTGAAATCAAACACTTTTGTCTGATCTAATGACCGTACTCAGGCGAGTGTTACCTGCAAAAGTCAGAGAACTCTCGGGAGGGTATGGTATCTTTAGGCTGATGATTAAATCAGATCATGAAATATCAACTGGTTCGATGGCGTAGTTGGTTATCGCATCTGTCTAACACACAGAAGGTCCTCAGTTCGAGCCTGGGTCGAATCATCATTTTGGTCAATATTATCTTTTTCGATTGGACAGTGTGGAAGCTTTTCCTCCAGAAACTCATGTCCAAAATGAAATTTCAGACCATATGCAGCCTGACAAGTGATTTTGTATTTGCTTTCTCGTCTTTTCTAGTGGGCCGGCAGCTTCTTGCGTTATCGAGTGTTCCACGACTGCTTCATGGGAACCAACAACTCTCGTCTGCTCTGACATCGTACTCTTACTGTGGGCTATAATGCACTATCGAGACATCGCATTGCTCACGAATCATAGTACAGGAAGGCATATATCTGTTTAAAAATGGAGTTGATCCTTACTCTGGGGGGGTCTTCAGACATGTACGTACCCCGATAACGACCTCGCATCCTACTGAAGGTACAAACGCGTAGTCACCATTGTATCTGTCTCTTTTCACCACTATCCTTCCCCTGACGGGTGCAGCATCTTCGGTACTATGGACATTGTCCGACGCATTGGGAGCATGGGCATTGGTTAGAATTGGAAATTCTCGGCAGCGCGTATCGAGCAGCAAGAGGGACACTTTGGTCGCTGCCATGTGAGTACGCTTTTTACAGCGTATTATTTCTTTCGTTGAAACATTTTAGGTACCTTTGGAATCCCTACATTTTGCTTCCCAGCTTAGCACAATCGACGTCGTCATTCGAAAATACCTTGATGTTGTTATCTTTGATGTTTGCAAGCCAAGGTAATGTCGTGGTTTTGTCCTTGTACACCACTAAAACAAAACCTGACAGGCCGAGCTTCCATAACCTTGCTATCTCTGGCACTCCTTACGCACCTATCTTTATCCTCCATAGTGATACTGACACCGCTCCTACTTCTACTTCTTCTTGATCCTGTCTCTCGTCTGGCATCCCCAAAGTCATTGTCCTCTCTGGAGGCCAACTTTTCTCGGCTTGTCCCATTTCTGGCTGAGTTTGTCTTCTACCTCTTAACCTTCGCATCGCTATCGGCCTTCACAACTGGTGGGTGGTCGTGGATATCGCAAACGTGGGGCGCTAGGTTAGCCAGAATGTCATCTGTTGGTAACAAACATGCTTATCTTTACCAATGCAGTCTTTCACTACCTGATCTCACACCCACCACAGGTTTGTGGTGGTACTTTTTCACTGAGATGTTTGACCACTTCCGGTCATTTTTCCTTATGGCCTTTTCGGTACGTGTAACTGAAACCGGACTCACTGTTCCCTAATTCCTCGTAACTATATCTAGGTGCACCTCTTAATATACATTGCTCCAATATGCATCAAATTTCAGTAAGTCCTGCATTAGTCCCAGTCATATAGACTAGCAGACGTGATTTAGGTATGATCCTTTGTATGCGGCGTTCCTGCTTATTGGAATTATTGGGACGTTCAAAGCATACCCCACACTTTCTGATCCTGGTTTGTTCTTATCCATGATCGCTATCTTCCCGGAGACATATCCATGTATGTGACCTTTTTCTGGGAAGCTGACGACCCATACTCACTGATTTCAAGATCTTCGCCATCCTACAGTCACAGCGCTTTTGCATCTACATGCTGCGCTTCTTATGCCGTTGTTCAATCAACTATGGCTTAACCAAGGCACAGGGAATGCTAACTTTTACTACGCTTCTACCTTGGTCTTCGCTTGCTCTAATGGTGCTGCTTTATTAGACTGCATCTGGGCGGGACTCAGGGTCGCCATCGGAGAAGAAAAAGAGGGCTATGCTATTGCACAAGAATAGATCAGGATTTCCTCGTAGAAGCAGTCGTCTTGTAAATATCTAATTCTACCGACACACCTCACGAATGAGGTTCCAAAGGAGGCACTGGCATTAACAGCTCCTCGACCAGATGAGGGTCTATGGGAATCTTTGCTTTGCATAGATATTGGTCGTTCCTACACCCCGGGTTGTCAGGGACTTATATGAGGGCAATCGTGGATCTCGAAACTTACCAGAACTATTCAATTGTCAAAATCGAGCATCGCATCATGATGTGGGTCAAGTACTAGATAACAAAACGTACCTTGGAATAATGGCGACTTCCAGAGTCACATCTGGTGATCCGGTCAGGATTATGACAAATGTACGACCGATCGGAGTCCTCACAGGATGGTAACAAGAGTCTGACCCTCCGCCCAGCCCATTCGGCGCACTAACTTCACGCAAGCAACAAGATTACAGGCGCTGCTCGAACCCAAAAATAGTCCGTCATGCTGCACGAGATAACGAGACATTGAGACTGCTTCTGCGTCAGATATTCTGACAAGGCGCTCATATAAATCGGACTGATGGAAGAAAACAGAAATGAACACACCGGAATACATCATCGATGATGGGTAACGCAAGGTCAATGTTGTTTGTCAGTCTATTGATACCGCTGCAAAATATGCAAGATGAGTGAGTTAACCGGCGTAGGCGATCCGTAGTAGGAGAAATCTGCTACGTACATTCCTTCAACTACTGTGTCAACTTGATGCCTCCGCTTAGTGCCTTCGCTTTCTTTGCGATCAAACATAACACCGTGTTTTATCTGTACGGTACGGCATTTAGAATGTAAGCGCGGCAAATCGGAATGTACGGACTTTGTTGTATAGCCCGCTGCCTTCGGGGTCAGCAAGCGCGACAATAACGTCCTTGCTAAGTGATTTAATGTATTGACCGACTCCCGCGATAGTCCCACCTGTACCTGACCAAGGGAGTGTTTGATGATACTTTTCAAGCAGAGATGGTAAAGACGCCTTACCTGCACCACTGACAAATGCGTCAATATGCCCATTACTTTGTCTCCATATCTCGGGCCCAGTCCCATGGAAATGTGCATCGAAATTGCTCCGATTCTAGAACCGAGGAGTTCGGATAAAAAAAACAATTCAGACGATGAATAAGACTCGCCTCGAATTGGTCAGCGAAGAATCCTCGGGGTTTCGTTAAATAATCCTCCTCCTCTTCAAGGTTGCTTGTGTCAAAGTTGACGTGCAAAGACTTAGTAGACACAACGACCGAGGAAGACGGTGAAGGAATCAGATGTGAACGTTGTAAAAGTTCACTTTCAGCAAGAGAATCGGTCTGCCCAAATTTCGCAGCACGTTGTCTGGCGAGGTTCTGTAACAAGTCCTTCAACAAACAGTTGGACAAAGTCACAGAGGCTGACATACGACATACTGTAAAGATTTGGATTATTAGACTTCAAGAGCAAATCAGCGGAGACGTACCTGCTTTTTGTCGACGATACTAACGGGTCGAACTTGCTCAACTGTAGCACCTAGGCATCGTAACGCAGATACCTTTTCTTTTGCGACGTCATCAGGCATGATGATAGCTTCAGTAGATATAAACTATAGAGATCATATCAAAGATTCCGGAAGACGTACTAGCATCGTAGCCCCTGTAATCATACATTGTAAAAAGAGGCATCGTCACGTTGATACAAGCGAACTCACTTTGCACGGGCAATAGTTGCAATGGAAATTCCTGTTGATCCAACAGTTCCTTCAAAAATTCGCGAACCCGTATGCGGTCTCAAGAGTCCCAGACGTTCAGCATCGTTGATCACTGAAAAAATAAAGATAGATTCACGCGTGTCGTTTCTGCATGTGAGAAGGGGCTTACTGCGCAGTGCGACACGATCTTTGACACTTCCGCCAGGATTGAGAAACTATGTCGCGTATCAAGACATGCACAATGGTTAAAGGGTATAAATTACTTCAGCTTTTCCAAGTATTTCGACACCAAGTGCATTACTTAACGAGTTAATTCTGATTAGAGGTGTGTTCCCTTGGGCACTTGAACATTCAGCCAGTCAATGAGTAATAGTACAACACACCGATTAAGCCAGTCACGCCAGAAATAACCTCGTCACTTCTCAGCTCAATTGGTCGTGGAGTGAATTTGTCTGCGATTTTCCGTCGTTTACGCGCTTGGTAGTATAAGGCCAATGACGTTGAGGTCAGAGAAAGTGAGAAACCAATGATAATTCCGTATATGACATGTCGAGTTGCTGATTGTGAGGGCCAGCGTACCCATGAGGGTAGTTCGGGAAACCAAAGCATTTGGTTTCAGTGAAGATGGAGGTCATGAAGAATGTTGCCGATTATCAATTCAAGTCCTTAGCGATTATCTCGACAACAACGTGTACGCAACGCCTTCTATCCAAGGCTTTCCACACGTAGTTAGTAGCCATAACTCTACTCTTTTGTCTTTTGAAGATACGACTTTCATCGTCATGATTTACTTCCATGTTTGGAGACACTCGTTGGAAGTAATGGAATCCCTGTCGTAAGGAGTCGACAACCGATCCATGCCATACTACCGTGATATTTGAGAGCCGTACAACTTGTTCAGCAAGCATGTCCAAGCTTTTCTTCTTGAGTGCTGTTGCCACATACTGACAACATCATATGCTCTTGCTAATCGGAAAAGCCTCAAGCAGAACCATCTTCGCATCAGCCTTAGACTCATTGTTTCATCTACGACATCTCAGAAGGCCGGCAATGACTCTGGATAATTACAACTTCGGTGCTATGACCGATGTCCAAAAGGCTGTTGGGAAAGCTTTTATGAAAAATTCAACCTTCGCAGTCGTTGGCGCATCGAAAGATCAGTCAAAAGTTGGGAACAAGGTGAGTTTTACGTCCGTTCCGCTTATCGTAGCCAGGATTTGGCTAACTTCGAACTTCACAGATACTTCGATGGTACCAGGCCAGAGTTATTCATGTCATCCCTGTTCATCCCGTTTGTCTGCTTACGGTGTTTTACATACACTTCGCCTGCTCATATACTTCCGTTATACAGAAGGAGCGCGAGCTGGAAGGGCTCGAAACCATCACTGATATCTCTCAGCTGTCCTCGCCTTGCACAACTGCACTCAGTATCATAACACCGCCCCAGGTATGCTCTATTCCGCCCCTTGAGTTGCACAAGGTTGGACTGTGGTAGATCACCCTTTCAGTCCTGAAAAAGGCCAAGGATCTGGATGTCCCCTCTTACTGGATCCAGCCCGGTGCTGAGGATGAAGCCGTCATCCAGTACATCAAGGAGAACGGTTTGATCGATCGCGTTATTTACGGGGGTCCATGCATTCTCGTTCTTGGAGATGGAATCCGTAGCCATCTGTAAAGTCTCCCTGCCCGGATTTACCTCTCGAAAGTGCTAAAGTAATACATTTTGACCTTTTCTTATCTCCACGGATCTACGGATACATGGAAAGTTGGGATGCCCGAATGTTCGTCACCCGAGTCCTCTGCATCTGTCCCGCGGCCTACAGGGCCGCGGGCATGTCCTCATCATGTATGCAATCTACATGCAGTGTGATCCATTGTTTGACATCGACCTTAGGAGTTACTCAGCCCAAGGGTCAACCCTTTATTAACCGTGCACTAACGTCTCACCTCAAAAAGACTATCTCCCGTATCCTCCGTTGCACCCAACCACGCCATGCTTTCTTCAACACTTCCTCTCTGCGATAAGCAAGAAAGATTTTTTGCTTCATCACAGTTCGCAGTCATTGGTGCATCTTCAGATCCTTCAAAACTAGTATCCAAGGTACCTCATAACATATCGCGTTTCCTCACATGGCTGACAACTAACAGGTGCTGGACTGGTATCAAAACAAACATATGGATGTAATACCCGTTCACCCAGTGAGTGATACGCCATTGAATGTCGCATCTCTTTTTTCTTATGATTCGGTAGAAAGAGAAGAGGCTGGATGGGCTAAGTGCCATACCCTCAATATCCAAGCTACCATCGCCGTCAACGACGGCGCTCACGATATCAGCAACGCCACAAGTAGGACAGCTCTGACATTTATACTTTGATCTAAGTATATCTGATGTTACTTTACTTCGACAGGTTACACTCTCATTGCTCAAACAAGCTCACAAGCTTTCCATACCTACGATTTGGATACAGCCTGGGGCATCTGATCAACACGTCGTCGAGTACATCGAGGCAAACGATTTATCAGAAAGGGTCATCTGGGGCGGCCCGTGTATTCTGCGAGAAGGCGACCACCTTATCCAAAGAAGATGGTTCGATGAAATTTACTCGTGAAAGTCTAAACAGAAACAGACATTTAATATATCTTTATTGGATCTTCACTCCTGTATTATAGCTTATATCTAGGTTCTTGTGTACAACTCAATCGATTCATATATCAAAGCTTTGACTCGGCGTAGTCTTGTTTTTTTTAGTGTCGGCTCATCGGGGTTCTCGTACCGCCGCCTCGTTATCAGCCCAGAGACTCAGATTACTCGCCTTGATATCGAACATTCAGAAAATCGCGCTGGTCATCGAGACATTGCAATTGACCTGGGCCTAACCCGGTGCTGCTGATTAATGTAGGATATCTCCAGCTACTTAGGGCCGCTGTGCTGCTCCACACTCTCTTTCTGAACTTCTTTTCGCTCATTCAATGCATCATTCAGTCAACTTGGCTTGAGCTTCGCTGGCCTTTCAGGCATCTGGGAATTCCTTCACGCTACATTTCAAGAAGCACTAGATAAACATCTTCAATATGGACATGATGGTTCCCCTCTATCATCCCGGTGCTTCACGCAGTAGGGATCAGCTTACTGCATTAAGCCACTGTTGGCTATGATACTCCTGGTCTCTGTTTCCTTAAAGGCAAGGGGCTCCTGAAGATGTGTGCAGCTTATTTCCGGAAATGTGCATAGGCAATCCGACCGTTCATGGACTCATTGTTTATGGACGGCATCGTAGACCGGACTATTCTCGTACGGAATCTGCTGCCATTATTCCACTATGACCCTGGATGGGTTCAAGAGGAATGCCCCGGCCATGATTTGACATATGATGCTTTTCGAAAGAAAGCCAGATATGTATGCTAGATTCACCGTGGTGGACGCCATCCTACGGTGACGTTGTCGTGTTCATTCTACGCCTGCCATGCCCTGAGTTGATCCGCCCATGGTAATCGTTATAGTCCAACGTGAAGGAGTTGGCTGCGTTACGACAAGCCTCGTACTTCCTTCAGCGGCTTACAAGGCCAACAGTTCAACGCTCTATGGAAAACCCCGTTTATCGAGCAATGAAATTGATCTTTACTGCCCTTGTATCTCGACTCCCTGCTTAAGGAAGCGATGATTCTTCTGCTCATCTCTGTTGAGCTCGGGAGGCTGCAAATGCAGATGCCAATTGCGATAGACAACGGGATACATGCGGAAATGTAGCCAATTGGAAGTGTACTATCACTTCGGTCCCCCTGAAAACAGCTGTTGTACCACTCACAAAAGTTGCGTCTCCTGTTTTCCACGTACTTGTTGGTCCGCTCTCTTCGTCTCACCTTGCGTCCTGTAAAAGTATGGAATAATGGATATACTGTCCGCAGAACTGTGTCGTTGTAACTGGTGGTAGAGCGACTAATGCGCAAAGCAATACCCATCGAATATATAGCTCTAACAAATGGATCCCTCGTTGGTTGGGGGAGAAAAATGTCCGCGATGGAAATTTTGAATACCAAGTACGGATATAACAAGCTCTACATATTGTGTTCATCAATCGTTACAGCGTGGGCGTGTTCAGACACGGATTGCAGTTTATCAATAATAGGAGCTCCAGATGTGACACTTTCTCAACATATCATGGGTGGTGATTCTCTCCCTAATGATGATGGTACATACACAATTAGTGGTCCATTCTATCCATGGGGCAGAAGGGGGATTTTATTACCAGAGCTACAGCCATTCGTGACTGGCCTAATTAGTGACGTGGTATCTAGTCCACTATGGCCAGTCTTAGTTATGTTGTTGAAAGATTATCTGGATTGTATGAACCAAAGGAGCTATTACTAGGATCGTAACGTCCCAAGTCTGTCATCGTCGCAGATGAGATTTCAAGACTGACATAGAAGTTGTATCGAATTGGACTGGAGCCTATCTTCCTTTAGATATAACATGCAATCTGAGAGTGATGGATGTAGGAATATGATAAATGATGTACAAACAGCATAATGAAGGTTCGGTTGGTTGGTTGAAGGGTTTAAATCAATGCGAGGATGCGAGAAAAGACAAAGCAAACAGTGTAAAAGCGTATAGATCGACGTATTATTATTACCATTCGAATTCACTAAGAAACAGTAAGTGTGGGGGCTCTTGAACGGTAAAGGGCGTAACATTACCCAGTGCACTTCGCAAACAGATAGTCCTTTCCATTGACATGTATCATACCATCTTTGAGGATACACTTCCATTTATTTTTCACACGTGCAACCTGAAATTCTAGGTTAGCAATTTTTCGTAGATCAATTTGAAGGCCATCAACCTTATCATATGTACAAAAAACAATGTCAGTCTCTCCAGCAACACCCTCGTCGGCCTCCTCTTCGCCTTCAGTGTCTGAGTCGTCAAGATCGCTGTTGATAGCCTCTGAGTCTGCAGGGGCCGGCATCACTGTTGTAGCAGTTCGCGGTTGAGGTAAAGATGGATGGGACGTTCGAGGTGCAAATGCCTGTCCTTGGGACGGAGGTGGGGATTCCTCTTCGTCTCCGGAAGATTCTGACGGCCCATCAACCTGAGGGATACGCTGGGCTGGTTGTGATGTGACTGGTGCCGGTGGCTGTGTCTGAGTAGTGGCAGGGGCAGTATAAGCAGGCCTAGAAGCTTGTGTTTGAGGTTGCAGAGGCCGGGGAAAAGATATGATCCCCGTCTGACCACCGGGGTGTTGCGGAGCATGGCCAGGTAAGGGTGGCCGAACGCCATTGAGGACTGGGCCAGCAAGCGGAGGTAGACCGTAAGACATGCCAGGATGTAACATGTACCGATTCTCCGAAGGCTCGGTTTTCACGGGGTTCATACCAGGCTGCGGCAACGCGTAAGGATTTGCGTAGTGGGCAGGATGCATCATTAAAGGGTGCTGATACGTCAGTGGGTGTGGGGCAGCAGGATGCTGAGAGACTGGCGCTGGCGTCGGCGCCTCGAACTCTGCAACATGAGATGCTATAACTTTGTTCTCCCATTTCTAGTAAAAAGGATATTACACGGGTGACCGAAAATCTGACCAAATTGGACTTACATGTTGTAGCTCAGCCAGTACGTCTTCAGAAACGCCGTACTCATCAAATTCGGACTTAATGTTTGCCATGACATCGTCGATGACAGCGCGGTATATGCCAGGCTCAAAAATACCAAGGCATTCGTATTAAGCGCAGGTGATCTACTACGAACAGGGATCGGTGAGCAGCTCACCACTATCTTATTTGACATTTCTCAGCGTCGTCGTCGCGAACGTGGACGGTGAAGGCTTCACCAATGTTGGGGGGGCGGCGACCGAGGTGATGGGAGATGAGTAAGGGCCCCTTTTATACATCATGTGTCAATCCAAAAACCCTGGAATATTCCAACTCCGACGTATGGCCTCTTCGCGTTTTCCTCACGCACGGACCACACAGTGACGTAGGTTTGGCTGTTTATGGCTATTAGTACAACGAAGTAGATCTACAGTGGTTATCGAGGAAGTCTACGCAGGACTTTCTCATCTAGAGGATCACGGACGTATATCCGCCGTTTTGGACCGTAAATCGGAGCCAGAACACGCGACTTATCCCTGTACCTTTCACTGCAAGAAGACAACTCAGGATATGGTACCCAGCATGTCGACGAAGATCCGATCTCCGATCCCACAGGTGATAGCGTTCTCGACAAATCACCTCCATAGATGAAAGTGTCGAAAGGGGGAAGGCTAAAGCGATGTCGAGAGGGAGCATGGTTGAGCATGGAGTCACCTTGCACGGGCGGGATACTCCATGGCTTAGAATTGTTACTCATGTCCTCGATGGGAATGGAAGCGCCGTAGGTTGGTGGAGGTTGAATGGGTGGAAGAGGATGAGTTGCTAATGGTTTTGACTCTCTGGCGATATAAGGCTGCATCATAGTCACAGGTTCCGATGAAAAAGTCAAGGAAACGTGGGTATCTTGAGGTGAAGCAGACGAATTTGACTCCTGAGAATGAAGTTTTCCGGATTGTCGTCTCCTTGACTTGCTTTTGTTGGATTTTGCGCATTCAAAAATGCCAGGAGGAGGCTGGATGTCTCGGAGGACGGGCAACTCTTCGATCGTACAGAGGTCGTCAATTGTGCTATCTGAAAAGTAAGCGGCTTCGAAGCAGTCAGCGTTAGTAGAGGAGAAATGTTGATAATATCGCACTCAGGTGCCATTTCCTTCTGCCAGTGGGCGTGTCAAACCAAGCAGAATAGGTCTGCTTGATGAGGCGATCGCAATCGTGAATGCTAGACAATTTGGTCCTTGCGAAGAAAGATTAACAGGAAAAGGTGGATAGACCAAAGGCGTACTTTTGAGTATAGAATAAAAAGTCCTAAAGTGATAAGTAGGGATGAGCCACGCTAGAATTTGCCTCCGCTCATGAGACCTACATCTCGAACGCGGGATGGTCCCCATTGCTTGCCCTCCGTGAATCTATCCATCCCTTCGCCCGTAACATCTACGTTCCGTGATCCCCTCTCCTCCCATACGTATACGCATCCTGACGTAAGTGCTTCTCGCTCCTCGTTGTCCAAGCGTCTTTCGAGCATCTTCAGCCGTCCTATCTGCACACCGTAAAAGATCCTGTGCACATCTTGGGAGGAACGGATGCGCACGCCTCTCAGAGTGGGTTGCTGCATCCTTACAAGAGATGTGTGAAGACCAGCTTTTGGTAGCAGTTATGGACAAGCACAGGATCAGAGAAGTGCCTGATAATTGAAATGGATTACCATTTAAATCTTCATGTACATGCTTAATTTCCACACTCATCTGACACCTGACGCAAGATCCCGATTTAATCCATGCTCTTTGACACTCTCCCTAATACTCGCAAGCTGCGTCGCAGGACCTGTCCTCGTTTGTCTCCGTGACTATTCCTACAAAAGTGTCATCGTCGGGTTGATTTAGATGTAGGGTATGTCCAAAGAACATAACAAAGGATGGCCTCGGCGGAGTTTATGCGCATAATGCATCTACTAAAGGAAACAAACTTACTTACTGTGGCGCATGCAATAGCAGGGGGTATATAACAGATCAGATGTCCTTCATTACTCTATCTAGCGCTACGGGGCTGTGGGTGTC
Organism: Termitomyces sp. T70a; assembly: GCA_017657195.1. Lineage (NCBI taxonomy): Eukaryota > Fungi > Basidiomycota > Agaricomycetes > Agaricales > Lyophyllaceae > Termitomyces > Termitomyces sp. T70a. The sequence continues at coordinate 16,974 of JAGGAT010000054.1, forward strand.
TTAGACTTTATTGATGTGATGGGTGATTGTCTTTCTAACAAAGGTACGCCCGACTCTTGCATGGATTAAAATGCCGGCTTTGTAAATGCACAGTAGTAAGCTTCAAATATATTTAATTAGTCTTCCTCGCGGACTGCGGTATTCGAGTGGCGCTCGATAAACGATTTTGGACCTATAAATTGGTCAGGTATTGCAAAGCCGTGGGAACATAACCAAAGTCTCAAAGTGGCGAAAAATCTGTGATGCAGACTTTAGTACCCATGCAGTGCAGCTAGTGGCCTGGACTCACCCTGAAACACGTTACCATTTCTTGTGCACTGAACCACTGATCCTGACTCGCGTAGTTCGGATCTCCGGACAGTTCTCCCGTGAATCAACGTCACTTCCCGCCGGATTTCGGTGAAAACGAATAGTGACCAGATAGTGTGCACACGCGGGCGCTTCCATTCTTCGAATTCTCTGATATGAAGTGCAGGCTGACGGAAGTCACTTTGATTAACAGTCGGATTCCGAGTCGGAGTATATATCTATATATATATAACTGTAACGGTCCGGAATACATACGAGCTCATGCTAATCCCCACATAAGTCTGCGGTGCTGTAAATCTATTTATGCATGAAGCAAAGGAGTCCATCACAGAAGCATAATAAAATGATAAGAGCACTTAGAAGCTGTTCATTGAAACAGGTTGATGTAGTAGTTGATCTACGCGTATTTAGTTCAATTCATATCGTTCCCAGGTATGTACAAGAAATTTACACGCGTATAGACACTGCCATAGATCTCGTTCACGGTTTCAGTCGCGCCACTTTGCGATTCGTAGGTAACAACCTAACAGTTGAGCTGTGAACAAAAGACATCAATGCCTTCTCATCAAGAGGATGTCGGCGGGGAGGGGGACATGCTCTGAGATATTCTAAGGGTGCGAGAAGATCAACCGAAGTTTGGGGGGGATATAAAGTGGGTGGCGAGTAGGGACCAGGATGCATTGAGAACGGCTCTTGTACTGATGAGCGAGCAGCACCACGATTTCCACAACGCGCCGACTTATACATCCCTGACGGGACTTGTATGGACACAAGGTCGGGGAAATCTTTCACAGTGAGAAGAGAGGTAAGAGTATCTTGCGTGAAATATGCAACTAGACGGCATTTGGTGAGGCGGGAGAGATAGAGGTCAAATGCAAGGCGTACTCAAGTGCCATTTTCGGCGTCCTCGGTCCGTGTCGACAAAGACCGAATATGTCTGTTTAACAAGGTTGCCACGATAGGACTCACGTTGAGTGTTCCCCAAAAGTCTTTCAATTTGTATAAGTGGTATGAAAGACTGCGAAAAGGGAAACCGTACGTCGAAGCTGGTGGCGGCGAATCGCCGTCATTTGGTGTATCTTTTTCATTATAGAAAAGAAACTCCTGTCCAAGGATAAGGAGATCGTGACCAATGCGGGGAGACAAGAGATCAACTTACGTCTCTGACGCGGCTTGGACCCCATCGAATTGAATCAGTCCAACGTTCGATTCCTATCTAGGAGTGATTCAGCGCCGAAGTCGGTCAGTATCAGGGACGACGAATTACGGAAGATTCAGCATTGGGACACCTTTCTTCCCAAACGAAAACATCCCCTGACTGTATGCTTCGTCTTTCATCGGTATCGAGGCGACGGGTAATCATGGGACGGAAACCTTTCCGAACAGCGTGGAATACGACGTGAGCATCCGCAGGAGTTCCAATGCGCAATCGTCTACAAGTAGGCGTCTGCATTGTTAAGCAGGGAAAGTAAGCAAAGGATGTAATCGTGCGGTCTCAACCGCCTGGTCGGGTCGTATAGAATTCTTCTCTTTTATACAAATCAGACAATGTGTGATCATCAGGAGGAACTAACCTTAACACTACGTGTAATTGATTGCTTTATAGCAAAGATACTAAGGATAACCTAACTGAGCTGAGGATAAACCTTCTTCCGTGAGATATAGATGGCCCAGGCGCTTTCGTGTGAGCCGGAAGTGTTCAAGAGACCGGCCGTCCTATTTATTGCTCCCATCAAGTCGTAATCAGCGCCGGCTGAAGGTTGTAGATCGGCGAACGCCTTTCTCTCGAAGTCCGAGAAGGGTCAGAAGTCGGCGCGAAACAAGGCAGTCAAGTGAATCATGTTCCTCTCAGGCCGGATGATCACTTTGTGATTGTCTTGAATCCAAACAAACAAAAAGATATCGTTTTGTTGAGAACAGATGAACAGATGAACAGATGAACAGATGTGGGGTAGATGGCAGATCACGCAGTTCAAAATAATCAGTTTACACGACAAGGTGACTTGATGAACAGAGCGTTTGACATAAGGTTAGATATGGAGCACACGTGGTGTGGGACGCCATAATATTATATATAGTGTCACCTAAACCACTAAGCAACAGTAAATGCAGTTGCAGTTCGCGTCATGATTGTGCATTGGCATAGCAAAGAAAGAGCTAATGCTGTGAACTCCTGACGACTGAGGCTCGGCAGATTCACATCTTATCAGGTAGTTCCATGATTGACGATAGAGATCGTTTCTATTGATTTGTCGATTGACCAGAGAATCTAGCTTAGACGCCACACGGTTTTGATCGCACAAGGAGAATTTAAACGGCGCAGATATGTTTGTATAGCATTGTTGTGTATATGAGCGCTGTCAGTTGTCAAAGACTTAAGCGCTAAGCGCTCAGCAACGAGTCTTGGAGCCAGGATGTGCCTTGATTAAGCTTAAAAAATCGAACATGGTCTTGAAAGGGATTGGTGCGTCTGTCACACGTGACCGAGAATAGGCTGTGGGATTAGTCATCGATACGGAGTCAGGACATGACCTGGGGGCGAATACGCGTGCCGCCGGTCTCTCTTTCAATCTATTGCCACAGATTGCTCTTTACCGCCGCCAGAGTTGCTGACCATAAGCCCAGGATGTCTGTCCAACAGCCTCCTTGGAAGATTCCAGAGCGAACGACCTCAGAGCCCGTCCTCAAACTATATAACTCTCTCACACGGACCAAAGTCAGTTTATTGTAGAAAAATCTGATTCTGATACTTATCTTGAATCAGACGGAGTTTGTTCCAAAAAATGGACGCCACGTGAAGTGGTATAACTGCGGCCCCACAGTCTACGATGCCTCACACATGGGACATGCCAGGTAACACCAAAGAAAAGTGTTCATCGTGGCAGACTAACGTTATTGCAGAAACTATGTCACTCAGGATATTTTGCGAAGGATAATGACCGACTACTTTGGCTATGACGTTCACTTCGTGATGAATATCACAGACATCGATGACAAGGTGATAGCATTCTATGATTCCATTTCTATTGACCTTAAGGCTTGCATTAGATTATCGTCCGGGCTCGTCAGAATCATCTTTTGGAAAAGTTTCGCACCAACACCAAATCCCTCTCGCCTGAGCTCATCAACCACATACTTTCAGCATGGAACTTTCATGTGCGAGTAAAAATTGGCAGGGCTTTATCTGAGTCTGATCGTCCACGAGATGGAGAGGAAGAATCAGCATGGCTGCGGTTGACTGAGCGGGCTCAAGACAAGACATGGAAGCAAGAATGCCTGAAAAGGGATGAAAAATTTGACATGCATTTCACTTCCGCGGTGCGCTTGTATCAGGCTCTGGCCCAGCGCTTCGATTGACATCTTTTAGGTGCGTACGCTGTCAGCCGTTCATACCGCACAATCTCGCCTGGATAATGGACAAGGTGGTCTAGATGCTGCTCACCAGTTGATCGATGAATCCAGAGATGTCCTCGCCCAGTTATTGGATTCACAAGTAAGTCTGAAAGAACCTTTTTGGAGTGTATCTCCATCTCCATCCTAATTAATCTCTTAGTCAAGCGAGACTGTGACTGATCCTGCAATTCCTCGGTCTTTGGCAGCGTTCTGGGAAGGTCAATTTTTTAAAGACATGGCCCGCTTAAGAGTTCGCGAGCCTAACACCGTTACCCGCGTAACGGAGTACGTCCCAGAGATTGTGGCTTTTGTGGAAAAGATAATTCACAATGGCTACGCCTATGAATCCGAGGGAAGCGTCTATTTTGATACAAGAGCTTTCGACAATGCAGATGGTCACGATTATGCGAAACTTGAGCCTTGGAGTAAAGGCAATAGAGAACTTTTAGAAGATGGAGAGGGTACCAATGCTTCTCTGATTGCTATTTCTATTTACCATTCATATTCTACTCAGGTGCTTTGTCAAAAAAAAGTGGCAGTCGGTCTGCCTCTGACTTTGCTCTCTGGAAAGCCTCCAAACCTGGGGAACCTTCATGGCCTTCACCCTGGGGTCCAGGCCGACCGGGGTGGCATATAGAATGCTCAGTCATGGCCAGTGCTATATTTGGTGATAATATGGACATCCATTCTGGTGGCATCGACCTCGCCTTCCCTCATCATGACAATGAAATAGCTCAGTCAGAGGTATAACCTCAACTACTTTCTCAGCGGTGATGCTGATGAAGGTCATGATCAGGCTTATCATGATTGCGGCTCGTGGGTAAACTACTTCATTCATACTGGCCATTTGCATATTGAAGGATTAAAAATGAGCAAATCGCTAAAAAACTTTATTACAATTGACGTTAGTAAATGAGGTTCTGAGCTGCGATTAGTACTGACATCCATATTTAGGAAATTTTAGAGAGGCATACGGCCCGACAATTACGGCTTGCGTTTCTGACCCAGTTGTGGAATGCGAAAGTTGATTTCTCGGAATCTCTGATGACTGGGGAAGTCCGTGGTTTGGAGCACACGCTAAATGTATGATTCTCCGTTAAGGCCGACACGTCCACTGATGTTCTCAGAATTTTTTCACCATCGTGAGGGCTCTTGTCAATCAAGCACGCACTGACTTTACCAAATCGGATGGTTATCATCATTACGACACTCCGGAGACCGAGTTGACAAACTAGTACGTGTGAGCGAGATCGTCCCGACCCAAGTAACACTGAATCTTTTTCAGTTTTCATGAGAGCCAGTCGAAATTCCGAGCCGCGTTGTGTGATTCGTTTAACACACCAGCCGCCCTTGATGTTCTTCGTGAACTCGTTTCAAAGACGAATGTATACATCAATTCTCGTGGGAAGAACTTGAATGTCAGCGTTGTGGAAAATTGTGCTCGATGGGTCGGACAGATGCTTCGGATGTTTGGCCTTGGTGAAGGTGAGAACTCAGAAATTGGATGGGGCCAGGACGACCATGAGAGTAGTGCAATTATCAATGTGGGTTTTGCCGTACACTCTGCCATTCTTCTTACCCGTGACCGAATCAGAGAGAAGAAATTCTCATGCCATACCTCCGACAACTTTCCTCATTCCGTGATGGTGTTCGACGATTCGCAATAGAAAACAGTGATTCGGCCCTTAAGGACATTTTGGCTCTGTGTGATAAACTCAGAGACGTAGATCTCATCCCTCTGGGTGTTGCTTTAGATGATCAAGAGGGTCAGTACTGTGCTTGTTTCGCTTGAGGCAGACCTCATCCGAAAAATTTCAGACGGACAAGCTCTTGTAAAGCTTGTACCTCCTGCGGATCTTATCAGAGCCCGTGACGAGAAGCGAGCTCAGGCCGAAGCGAAACTTGCCAAAAAGGCTGCCGCAGCTGAAGCTGAACGCCTTAAACGCCAGCAGAAACTGGAAAAAGGCCGTATCCCTCCACTGGACCTTTTTAAGCCTCCCAACGTTGATGAAGGAACCTACAGCTCCTGGAATGAAGATGGTATTCCTCTTACGGACAAAGACGGCAAAGAGTTGAGCAAGAATCAGGCAAAGAAGGTACGGAAGGATTGGGAAACTCAGAAGAAGCTACATGTAGAATATATGACTTGGAAGGATAAAAGTGGTTAGATTTTGTACAACAGACCATGCAATCTATCTGCTACCAATCGCAGGAACTTACTATCAGTTTAGCTATTCTATTCAGGCCAATCTCATCCTCAGCATCAAACCCATTAACAGCAAGGCAATCTAAATCCAAAACCCCAAGGACTGTTTCAGTCCCATTGTCTTGTCGGAAGAGAAGCGGCACAACAATTTCGCTTTTCGTTTCTCCGTCACAGGCGATATGACCAGGGTAACGGTCGACCTCCGGTACCACCATGGTCTCTTTCCTGTTAAAAGCATCGGCGCAGACACCCCTTGGGTCAGGATAGACATTAATAAACTGGCACGCTGGCTTCCCACAGAAGGGACCTAGCAACAACTTTCTGGGATCATCTGAAACTGGGGAAACTCCGCGCGGGGCTGGGAAGAGATGATCGACGATATAGAAGCCTATTACGTTACAGCGTCGAGAACCACGCTTCAAGTTGAAACGCACCACACCAGTTCACAGGCTTATGGTCGTCCGGGCCAAAATGAGCGGCGAATGCTTGGAGTGAGTTGAAGATCTGGGAAGATGCGTTTGCAAGGTTGGATACCTGACAGACGTTAACAGATTGACGCTGTCTTTATCCCAGCAGAAGAAATGTACCCAATTACGCTGCCCGTCGAGCAATGCCTCGAGCTGGCTGTACACATGGTCCCAAAATTCCTTTTTCGTTTGAATGCTGGGACATATGGTTTGATAGAGCGCTCCATTATTTTTAATATTCTCACCTTTCTGGCACTAACGAGGCATCTGCGTGGGGCATGCTGGCGCGTGTGTTTGATAAAAGAAATGCACTGCAGGCCTAACTTCACTCTCATGTTGAGATCAATCATTACATCGAGATAAGAAGCACGCTTAGATCCAATCATGATCTAATCAAAACACCACGTTACACGGTACTGAATTGACATATCACCCACCCATACCCACTACGACTTCGATGGCGCCCTATCTTGAGACTGTAAAAGTAGGCGCAATTCACTACCCATTCAACAAGATTCAAATGCTTATCTTGCAAGTCTTTTGCGGATGTTCCAATAACCGACGATGGCGTCGATACACATGCTTTCTTGGAGGCGGCAGACGGCCTCGTAGGCCTTTTTGGTGCGACTCTTAGACGCCCTCATATGTATACAATAAGATCTTTGGCGTAGATCTTCTTGTATCGGCCGCTTTTTCCGTTGTTCAGAAAGATCTAAAGGGAAACATTGCTGTTAGATCGTCGTTTCAACCTGTTTCATCGTTTACCTGACTCACGGTACCATCACCAGAAAGTCCGTGCTCGGTATCATGCGGACCCAGATCTGTCTGTAACACTAGAACAACTTGTCGCGAACGATACGAAGGAGCGCACGGCTACTGAAGGCCTTTTGTGGCTTCTTAGAGGACTTTCGTTCACATGTAAGGCACTGCAAAACTCACAAGCAAACAAGACGGAGGAGTTGGCCGTGGCGTTCACAAAGTCTTATGAGGATACTTTGAAGAAGTTCCACAACTTCGTAATCAAAGGAATCTTTGCCGTTAGTACCATACTTGGATGCTAATTCATCCATCATGTTTGATCTGATTCGCGAATCCAGGTGGCCATGAAGGCATGTCCATATCGTGCTGATTTTTACAATAAACTTGCTGCCGATCCTTCTGGTGGTCGAGCAGCGTCTCAGGAAGAACTTGATCAGAAGTTGAAACAATGGTTAGATGCGTTACATAACATCGTCGCTCGGGTCGAGGAATATTATAGGGTGCATGACTATGGGAAGGGATTTTAGAGAGATAGCCTCTGTTACCATCGGATTTTCTCAATGTTATAGGGCTGTGCTTGTGATTTTACAAGCTCATATGACGCAAATAGCACTCAAACAAGTTCTTCTGATGTTGTCTTGTCGCCACGCTGATTTCCGATGTTCTCAAACAGTATCCGCAGTATTTTTGCCACATAGGCGCCAGTTGTTGATGCATGCGTCAATCCGTGTACAATCTATGTCTTTAGTGATAGATGTGGAGTGGAGAATGCTTCCCAACGCGAGAGTGTCGTTCATTTCTTTGTTCGCCTGGACCGGACCACGTGTTGTATCACTGAAGAAGCTTGTGTCAACGTCTCGTGCCGTGAGTACTCAGAAGAGACTGTACTTAAGATCAAGCAACACGAGATTATATCTCTGATTCTAGAATCATGTAGCTTGTGTATCTTTCGAAGAAAAATGAATCAGGTTTCACGGATGCCACCATTAGTAGCTGCTATTGGATGGGATAAGTGGTCATGGGCCTCCGTCAAAGGAATACAGACCGCCGAGTTCGGATAGTGTTGGAGCTGGATTTAGCTTACTGTCATTCATAAGCAGCCCACCTTTCAGACTCATTTTATTCATTCGTGCAGCCTGCAAATGAGGAGATAGCTTCCTCATAAGGTACTAGCGCACGCATGATTAATCCCCCTTGAGTCCTCCGTAAATGAGACGACTTTTATGGTCATGATAGATCAAGCCGACCCGGAGTTAGCTTTTAGTCCTTCTTCAGAGTAAATTCCATCTTGTGTCAACAGACAGAATAGTATCACTAATCCAAACGTATGCAACCAGTGTTACAAATCACGGGGATCACGGTCAAGGAACATGCCGGTCATTTCGTGGTGATTCCGTAGGCCAATAAGATCCACGCATGCTACAGATCTTCAGAGACAATGGTATAATTGTTATTATAATCGTGCGACGGACCAGGAAGATATGTTTTCCACGGCTCATCATACCTTCAATGACTATTAATGTTCGATTGATGAGAACACTGTTGAAGACGTATCACGAACCGATTCCAGGGGATGAAACTGCGATCGTGGTTTTACAGGTCCACGATCCTAAAAACAATGTTAACGTCTACGTCCTTGAGCTAGAGGTGATTATTAAGGAACGATTGAAATTATGTTCCCCGAATTCATCGAATAGGCCAAGAACGGCCAAGAAACGAAGAATACAACCTGTGTTCCCTTGAGCCTTGGTGGCCAACCAAAGGCGTTTTACATGAATGAGTTCAGCGTCAATTGAAAGGTTGGGAGAAAAAAAAAACAAGTGTACTACCAAATATAGGTGTGAGGCGTCCATGACAACATGACTGCGAGGGTAAGAATCCTCAGTAGCTTCTGGCAAAAACTCATGGTCTGGTTGGGAATCACATCTGTTTTCATCAACGCATGTACGAAAATCCCACATGCGCACCAGACATGAGGACTTCACAGCCTCGGACGCAGAGACCATCCACATGCAAAAGATTCTCTTGAACCCGTGAGTTTCGCTCGACTAAAAGGAGACAGTTGACAGGAGACAAAAATTGTAGCCAATACCACATGTCGGCGTCAATTTCGTTCCTTTGCAAGTCTCCACTAAGTGAAACTGACATGAGTGTCTCGTAAACGTCACAAACTGTGGTATTATGATGTGCCAAGTATACTTTCTTTTCCCACTACACCAGCACTCCAGATCTATCATCGATTCTGACGCAGAAAGATTTTCGCGAATGCAGTATTATCAAGCGAACTTTCAAATCTTCGCATCGAACTCCACGGTTTGGCCCGCAATTATCTATCAGAATTTCGACATCAAATTGCCAGACTTTGTCTTCCTAGATGGTGTCATGATTAGGCAATTCCACGGAGCGCCACACCATTTTGGCCTGGAAAAGCGACATATCAGCGACAGGTCCAACAGCCATGGAGATAACACCCAACTACTCCCGCTTGGTTATCAGCCATAGGAGCAAGGAGCGGATGACTGTAGCGATGACACAAGGTGAAATCGAAACGGCTATCTATAATGAATCGCGATATGCTTTGTTCATCATGTAATGTTGTCTAGTTCAAGGTCGCCGTCGAGCAGATTCGAATCGGCTGTAATCTTCTTCCCTTTTGGATATAGCCGCCGTGACAGCAGGGGAATCTGCATCTCGGGGGATGGTTCCATCTGAACCGTTCGAATTTCCGGATGGGGAGGTATATAGGATTGTGGCGAGGTTGAGAGACGTCTTGCATGTGTCACATGTGCCAGAGTTGTCGAAGAAACATTTTGTGATTGCTCGGCAGTAAAAGGGGTATGATGAATCGCTCTGGGAGTGAAGCGATCATTGGCTTTGGGTGTGACCAGGGAGGCATCGTCGCTGAGAAGGTCACTTGTTGACCCGTTTGACACATCGTCAAGTTCATGTGCATCACTATCTATGTCACTATAGCTCGAACTGGCGCTATCAAGTGACAGCCTTGCAATTATTGTATCGCGGGTGGACGCAGCAATAGGAAGGGAAGTCAACAAAGACATGAAAGGATTTGTAGGATGGGAAACATATGGGGTATAATGAGTAGCCTTGGAAGTAGGCACATGCTGCTGCGAAAACCGTGATGTGGGGGATTTCGTTACCGATGGTGGAGGAAAGAATGCCATTTGAGACACAGGCACACGGCGGATAGTTTCCACACCAGATGGTCGTGCGGCAATCGCAGGATGTGCTTCTCTAGGTCGAACGTCATTCGATGTTGTCATTTCACAACAGTCCTCGTCATATGCGATAGATATTAGGTTGTCACATGTAGTAGACTCCAGGCGAGTTGCCTTGTCGATAGGAATATATAGTCGAGCGCGGAGATGGATTGAATCCGACGCCCAAAGATGATTGGCTCTACGAAGATCAGCCAATGGAATACCGTACTTCAGAGAAACTCCAGCCAAGGAGTCTCCAGGAGATACCTATGGCAGGCAGGTCAGCCCAAGTAGTGAGATAGGCGGCGTCACTTACCACATGTGTGAAGACGTCCATTGCTTCAATAGGAGTAGACACAGAATTGTTTGTGACGGGTGGAGCATCAACAAGGGTTCCTACATTGAGGACGCGAGATAGATGAGGCCGGGTGACGCCTGCGTCATTTGGTCCCTCTGCAAGCCCTGTACTTCGCAACGGATGCAAACTAGAGTTACTTGAAGATACTTCGAGTCCTGTCCAAGAGCTGACGCGCCTCCCAGTCAGAGTGGATTGGCTTCGAGCATTCTTCAGTGAACCTCGCTCGGAGGTCGGCTTCCTCAGCAAACCATGATCGTCCTCGTCGGATGATTCAACGGCAGCCAAAGGCGAAGTGTCCTCAGAAAAAGGGTCTAAGAGACGCAAGTCAAGTGTATTGTCGATTGTAGCCGAGTGACTACGGCCGTAATCAACAGACATTGCATGAGGAGTTCGAGGACAAGGGAAGCAACTGATCGACACAAACAAACACCCTTTAGAATTTGATCTGCCGATCTACTATGAAGCCTGAGTCCTACAAATGTACGCCCCAAGGTCACCAACTTCCTACTTTTTCAACCGCTTCTGTGGATTTTCTCTGCTACCAATCATTTTCCTTTTGTTGATTTTCCTGCTCTGCTGAGCCTGCAGATCTCGAATCGTGACGAGCAAATCATTAATAATGCGCTTCTCTCCCATTCTAACGATAATGGCATGCTTTTCGTTCTTTGAGAGTGGCCCTAGAAGCTTGCTCTCATCCTCCTGCCAACGCCACATTCAACCTCAACAAAGCGTTATGCCAGCATGCCACGAACCTGTAAAGTCGTCTGGTAGGCTTTTAATCTCGTTTCGAGGAGTTCGTGAATGATGCCCAATACTGGAGCATCAATTTTGGGCTTGGGCGGCTTGCCTTTGGTTTTCACGGAATTCCATTCGTCCTCATCCAAGAGGAGCAAGCGTATAAAAGACACTAAGAGCTCCGGGAGTTCGAGATCAGCTTCAAGCATGAAGACACTACAATAAAATAACAGTCAGCTTAGCAATTCCTTTTTCCCGAGAAAGGAAAAAGGAGCCCACTCGTCGCCACCTTCCTCCAACCACCAATCAATCCTTTCTCTCAGGAAGCACTCGGACAGCGAAGAATTTGTCCGCAAGATAATTGAGAGGGCAATATCACCACGTATCTCTACTACGTCACCAGGGTTTCCAATCCCACCTTTAGGCAAAGGCAGTAAATCGACGTGCCCATATCGTCGAAGTAGCTCCGCGTTTGGCAGGTCCCCATAGGTATTCCACTGATAGGAAGTCAGTAAGGAGGAAAGGAGCTACGAATTCTTTACGATTTGTTCCCCCGCTTTGATAGGCTTGGTTGACACCATCCTCAATTCGTTTTCATCATCGAACAATTTGGCCTGAACAGCAATCCACAAATAACTGAGTATGAAGGAGAAGCGGAAGGTAAGAACAAGGTCTGACATTTTCTGATTGATATTGCGCATTCAGCATATCAGCCATGGGGACCATGGCAATATCAGAGGAGTCTTCTTCTTCTTCTTCCTCCTCTTCCGCTTCACTGTGATGCGATGAGCTATCCTCATGCAGTCCTTCTGGGCCACCATAGGAGTCAACGTCCATTTCGTGGTCACGGGTATTAGTGGGTCCATCTGTAGACCCTTTCTCTTCTTCTCCCGAATCCCACTTTTCCACAGTAAAGCTGCGGGAGAGTATTCGACTGCCCATAAGGTGATAATTGTCTAAACTATAATGCTCAGCAGATTCAGGGGGAAAGAGGTCCGGGCGGCTCTGCGCCGTAAATATTCAGCTGTAAGTCGTTACGGGCCGGAGATAGGATCGCATACTTGAATAGCGGGGAGCAACTTCTCTATGTAAGACTGCTCAGCCTCTTCACGGCCCAATTTTTCTACACCAAGGACAGATATCAGGTTAAGAGAATAATCCGAGTAAGTGTATCGTAAACAGACCTACCACTGATGTACCATCTAATTCTTTCAGATCGGTCTCGTTCCAGAACATGGGAGTATCAAACTGAGAAGGAAGAGTGGCTTCAAATTATAAAACGTTAGCCATACCTGGGTCTACTCGCTGCTGAACGCACCAAGGTATTCTGACCACTTTGAATCAGGATTTGCAGATTCCCACATCATACACAATATTAAACCTGTCCATCCCTGGTCCAGATGCATATTTTTCCATGCAGCAGCCCCAAAACGCGACGGTAGGGAGGAAGTTCGCGTAGATAGAATCAGAGACCGTGGAATGGAGAAAACAATGTGTCCTTCCTATGGCTCATGAGGTTTATGATTGATGAGACGCTAATGAGCCCTGACCGGAAGGTTTTTTAACGCAACAAGACCCCAGATGTCGTTCAAATCGGAGAAAGTCGTAAACCCCGCTGAATCTGAGTCGAAATGACCGCCATTTTTCTGAAACCACTCAAGTAGTCGTCGTGGCACGAAACCAGTCGTCATCCAAATTTTACAATGTCAAAGAGAAGCTGCACCAATAATAACCAATAATAATATTCAGATTCTTTCGCGTATGATTACGTAACGCTTTCTCGATGTCACTACACTAACTTTTTTATAATGACTTGGCCAGGAGCACAAATTCTATGGAATGACTACATATCCTCAGTTCCCCTGCTTTATGTGTCAATACGCGCTCTCAAGGCCTTTCGAAGGAAGCCCAAACACACAAAACTTCAAAATGAGAATTTGAGCTGGGACCTAGTACTTTAAGCCATCCGACCCTAGAGCCTCATATTCCCTGCTGTGAGCTATCCTCTGATATAAGTTTCTCAGTCAAGCATCCGTGGCTCCGACACTTCGCCTGCTACCCGATATATTACGATGTTGCGTCTCTTGCTCTGCCGATATGTGATTGCATTAGCGATGTGAAAATGAATGACGCGGCTCGACTACATTTGATGATGTCGACATGAACACTGAAGGAGAATATCCTACATGTCTGGCCCTATATTTTATTTGCCTAAAGTGTCTCGCGACTTTGTGTCAGAATCAGGGTGCACACAGATCGGTGATTCGAATGTGAGTTGACCATCCTCTAAATTCTCTTCTAGTAACCCATGTTACTGTGTCATGACGTTTCGTTAGTACAAGGTTTCCAAGTAAAAGTCAGTGGCTGGAACAACCGATCAATGTTAAATACTTGCTTTTGCGCACATCCATATCTCGAAAGAACGAGTTATTACCCGCTGAGGTGCTTTCACAAGGGCTGAAAGGCTCTCATACACAATCTTAGAAAGGCAGGAATATCCGAGAGGTACGTGGCAGGCAATGTGAACTAGCTATCATGACTATACTTAGGGCCTGGAGGTATGGTCAATACCCCATAACATATCCTCATATTCGGATCTTTTGTGAACCTCAATTATGCACAAAAAACTGCAAATACTTTTGGCAATGAGAGCAATTAGAAAAATAAGAAAACTGATCGGGGGAAATATCGTATTTCCTTGGCTAGTGTTCGAGAACGGTCTGCGCAGAGGATGCAAGGCGTCAACTATACTTTATAACGTTTCGCTTAAAATGGCACGTCGGACTTGCACGCGACGAAAGTTGGACCACTTACCTTGTCCCGGTTAGAACAGAGGTCGCTACTATCTTGTGACCCGTTACACATTGACAGAGTGGACCAGATGCTAGTCATTTCCATAGCGGGGAACCAAACCGCTACAGAACGTGAGAAAATATCTGAGTTCAGAAATGATCGTTCGCGCTAAGTCCTTGTGTTTTTCTAAGAAAGGCGCAGTCCTTCTTCTCTCTATTGGCCTCATGTCGGCAACAGATCTGCTACAAGCGAATTGTGAAAGACTCCTGTCTCAATACAATTCCAATATTCAGGCTATTATCGCGTTACAGACGATTTTGATCCGTGATATCTTGCCTTCTGTCGCTGACGAACTTGAACTTAGTCCGCAAGCCACGGAGTGGGCGAAAGGATGGCTGGAAGACAGTCGTACGTTGGTACTCTTAATTACTGGCATAACTAGCTGACTGTAAACTTGGTAACAAGATAGCCTTTTCCGAATAGCCAGAGTAGGGCTCAGATTTTTTTGCGGTAGAAACGCGTCATTTATGTCATTCTGCGCAGCGAAACAATTTTACTAGATCTTTCGCTATGGAATCTATACGGAAGAATCTTGTTTGGCGTTTGAACCACTTATGGCCGCTGATATATTCGGCGCCGACTCCGCTGTCAATGATACATTGCTTACCTGAGAGCGCTCGCGACCCATTTGGTAGACCTATATTTCTCATTAAAGCCATCCCTTCGAAAACAACCCCTAAAAATGTCAAATACATTGTAATGGAGACATTCGAGCGACTCAGACGCCATTTGAAGAATATCAACGCAGATTCTATGACATCACCCGTCTTCCAATACATAGTCATACTCGATGTCAAGCAATTCTCCTTGAGGAAATTCGTGAAGCTTTGACTATCATGTCTCTTGGACAGGTTCTCATTTTCGGCGTTTCCAGGACCTGGACATTTTTGCTTGGACCCTTCGTGAGGTTATCCCAAGGTTCCCAGGAATGTTAGGTGGGGGTTAGTTGCTTCTTCTTTAACATCCGCTTCTCCCTACTGATGTTCCTATGTATAAGTTTTCATACTTAATTACTCCTGGGTGCACGCTGGGATGTGGAGATTGATCAAGTAAATCGAGATCACACGCGGCAGGTTCCTCCCCTCCTAATGATTTATACAGGCGTCTACTACCTGAGTCTGCTTTGTCACGCGTCTTTTTTCTGTCAAACGAGGAGGTACTACAGTATTTTACCCCCACGTCGCTACCGCAAGGTCAGAAATTCTTGATTCCATATTGTCATCAAGTTCTTGATGAGCATCGCAGATTATGGTGGCGTTGTGGCCACTCTGAATCTTTTGGAAGATCCACTTTGGACGCAGGATACTACGTCACACAGTGGGATCGTGACACGAGGTGAAATATCGACGCCTGATCCACCATTAATGAAGCCCCCTCATTCCCCTACCTCGATATCGCCCACCTCGCTTCTCAACCCCTTTTTCGGTTATCCAGCTTTTTTGGCCTATGGCACCCTGTCCCTTGAACACGGTCGGCGACGAAAAAGAGACTTAGCGCGAACCCTTCTCCTTCTCTTCTGGATTCGGTGGCGTAAAGTATTGATCATTGGGTTTCTACTTGCCTTTTCTGCAGCTATTCTTAAGATGGGTGCACGAGGAGTCTATGCGCGTTCCTTGCGGTCTTTCCTTGCTAGGATTTCATTTTCAGTCTTTAAAGCTCAACCAAAAATGGGTACATCAGTCGTGTAGATATTTTTTCCCTTTAGCATTAACGCCATCAGATTGTCAGACATTTCTTAGAGTTTAGATGTTAGGGATTGAATGGTAGATATAGTAAGGAAGGAAATAAGTCTTTGTAACTTTGTTTGTCGTGTACGGAGATCCTTCCAAACCAAGCTTCAGTCCAGGTGAATCGGAATACAATGATTTCCGCTCACAGTGGATGGATAGAGGTAGTGTACCGTAGAAAAATTACTGCGGAGAATACCCTATTACATCTCTAAAGCCGCGTGGTCTTAAGTTAGGATGTAAGCCAATCTGAATGGACAATTCATGTAAAGTATCATTCTCCATGATTTATGTATCGTTCGAAGGTGTCTTTAATGATCTATCATGAGGACATCATTCACGGGGTAAATTCGTTACATACACTGCGTCGGTATACATGCCATATCTATTCATGAAGGTAGTCTATAGGAAATATTCGGGTGTCTGCATGTTGCGGCCGGTTAGATTCGGCGAAGCAATAGATAGGAGCTAGAGTCAATACCTTCCCAGTTGCGTTTTGTGTCTGCTGCTGAGTCGGGCCGTCTCGCTCATTCTCCGGCGCAGCATCAAATACATTAAAATGCATCGCCTCGTTGGGCCCGACCTCAAGTACGCTTGCCGAATTTCCACATCGATAGCAATAATTTGGTGCCGACCAGACTGTCGACAGATGTTTGTCAAAAAGTTGTTGGAAACCTTCCATACAAAGTTGGTGAGCACGAAGTATATGGGACATTTTATTCTGATCAAGAAACTTGTACACCACGCCGGATCCAAAAGTGTATCCTGCCCCACTAAATGAGGGAGTCAATAATTATGGTTCTAGTTCAGACTAAGGACGGACCGGGGTGATATAGCAAAATCCTCCTTCTCAGGGTCAGGATCCGACCAAACAAGGTCCGCCATAGGGCCCTCGTGTGGAATTTCTAGAAGACGGGGTGAGCATGCAAGTAGAAGAGTACTCGACCGATGTAAAGACCTCGAAATCGATCAACGACTTTGATTTGGTCAATAGAATGGATCGAAGGTGAGAGGCCTGTCAAAAAATAGCTTTAAGGTTGACGGTCTGCTGGGCTGAGGGCCGAACAGTATACCTCCATGGACACAAAATATTCGATCGTCAATAACCACTGATAATGTGAGGAAGTCAAACATGTCGGTAAAATATGTCCAGACATGTGACGAGCCGTATTTTCTAACGCACTCAGTGTAAAAACCGTATGTCTGCCGAAACATAAAGAGATATCGGCTTCACAAAGTGCAGGCCACAAACTTGTGTGACAGCTCTTGACTCATGATTTCCTCGTATCAATTGAACTCGATCGGGATACCGCAACTTCAAGCATGTTAACAGGGAAATGGTTTCAACACTGAAGAGGCCGCGGTCCACATAATCGCCTAAGCTGTATTAGAAAGATTGGTGCGGGAGCTGAACTATAACGAACCAAGAAAGAGGTAATTCGTGTTTGGCGCGTAGCCTCCTATTCTGAATATTTCAATTAGGTCATAGAACTGGCTTTTATCTCTGATTAACGTGTGGAGTGGTAACGTTTCTCGTGACTCACCCATGGATATCACCCACGACCGTGACTGGTGCACTAATATGGACGACGTTTGACTCTCTCATAAGGACTTCCTTTGTCTTCTCACATATTTCGCGGAGTAGGGCTTCGTGCAGAAGCTGTTTTGTGAGTAGTTTCTGGATGCATGCGTCAAGATCAAAAGGTGCCATGCCAGTCACTCTCGAGATTGTGCAGGGGTGATCGCTGCTTTGGCCGTGTTAGGCAGTATCATGAAAATCAAACTCTTTCTGTTTGTGATCCACTGTCCTTTAATCTTTCCATAACATCGCGTCGTAATGCAGCGTAATTTAGTGCTTCGTTTATGGTTCCACTAGCTACCCTGACTCAGATTTCGTGTCTCTTTTCCATTTTGCTTCCCTCGTGTTTGTCCGTTAAAATCAAAGCGTCCAGGACTTTTGACCGAGTCCTTGAACCCGTCTTTATCGCGATTTTTGTTCGTCTGAACGTGAAGCTATTGAGGCGCCAACAAAGACATTTTGGTTGCATTGTTTTTGTGTTCATAAAGTCTCCCCATTAATTGTCTTCCTTTACCCTGAAGAGAGTGATGCGATGTAGACGGACGTCGGATGCAGCGGTTGCACTGCATCGATTGTTGTTCCTTTCAGCCCAACTTTTTCATTCATGTCGGCTTTCCTTGTCCAGTGCTTTGACGTTTTATGTACAGAGCACTAATTGATTGCGTAGTGGAGTTAACCGAAGTCTCGAACTCCACTGCATTCGCACCTTTATGCTCATGGAGGCCTTAATGCCCGGTTCACATTCGCCAAGCTCGCATTGTTGACTAACGGGTTCACGCGAAGAATGTGAAAGTTGGCCCTTCCTGTAGGCGAAGACGTATCGTGAGGTGAGTGTTCTCTAATTGCATGATTATTTCGATCAGTGACCCGGCCTTCTCCCCATAAGTGTAGAGGGATCCGTTTACGGTTGTTGTAAATTTGATATCTTCCAAAAACTGAGCCCTCTAACCATTTTTGGATAGCAGGTCAAACGCTTGAAGGCACATCTTAAGATTCATTTTCAGCTTACCCCGTATTTCCAGATTTCCTAGGTCGGCGCGGAATCTTCAAGTAAGCAATCGCTGACTCCTGGATACTGATTTGAGATGGCTTTATCCTAACTGTTCTCCCCCCTCCAGAGTTAGTCTTGATCCATGAATGGAAAGCTTCGACTTACATTTGCCTCGTTTTCAATCGTTTTACAGGGTTCACCGCAGTCAGATCATCACGCGCATTGGGACTTAGCGGAAGCTGCCAAACCAAACCGCATTTTCGGTACCCGAAATTGCCTTTGTTTCGTAAATATTCTCTTCGGAGGACTTGTTACCAAGTTTGAATATTGAGTGATGACATCTGGACGGCTCCGGGCTATTAAAGGACGTAGCTTTGAGTTCTCTCCTTTCCAGCCCCCCCATAATCCGCCGCCACCTGAGATCTCATCTGTGTAATGCAGCACACTCGTGCCTATTCTTACGATGACCAGACTGGCAATCACGCCGGTGTCTATGTCTCGAGCCATGCAACTCAGTTCGCTCAACAGTACACGAGAGGTTATCACTCGCCGCAAGGGTCTGGACAATATTACGTCCAGGCTGGGGAGAGCATAAACGGTGCGTCCATCACATTTTGGATTTCGCTACCCTCTAAATTATCGTTCAGGGATGGAGCCCGATCCTTATTATCGCAACATGACGCCAATGGTACCATCAACTCAGCATTACGCCTCATCCGGGCACCACAGACACTATCATCAGAGCTCCAGTAATGGTGGCTCATCTTCGCAGGCTGAGGTATCTGCATACCAAACGCAGTCACCGTACTATGCATCCCAATACCAGCGTTCACATACTCCCAGTGTTCACACGTCCCAAGGGGGTCAATTTATTCCTACCCCGTCAGAAATGTACGCCTATAATCCACGGCACATCCCAAGTACCCCTCATTCACCGCCATCCACGGACCCGTACTCATCTGCGCCGTATTCGCCATTTGTCTCGTCTTCGCGAAGCCCAGAACTACGTCCATCACGCATGGCAACCGGGCGTCCAGGCACCTCGCCCAGCTCACCCATTTCATCGACGTCGGGAGAGCGATTCCCTTGTGAGAAGTGCGGGAAAACCTTCTCTCGGTCCCACGACCGTAAGCGCCACCATGAGACCCAACATCTTTCAACACCCGTAATCCACCGTTGTCGTTATTGCGAGAAGGAGTTTAGCAGGTACGTCAAAAACTATTTGTCTGTTGTAATCTTTCTCACAGTTAATTCGTTGTTCTTTCTATTCTTGTTCGCCTTCTATTCGTATTCGCAGAGCCGACTCCCTGAAACGACACTTGGATAATGGTTGTGATGAGATGCCTTCTTAAAGACTGTCGAGGACTGGTGGCGTGTCATCTGCTCCGCTTTCCTGTGTTTGATAGATCAATCAACTGACACCAGTCCCGTCCTAGTATCGACTATCAGGCCAAAACATAATGACTTATGATCAAAAGTTCTAGATATATGACTATTCTATATTGTTATAAAACTTCATAGTGCTAATCAAAATGCTCCGGCGAAATCTATCAAATTTCCTTCTAATTCGACACTGCATTACATTCGGTTTTTAATTTCCTCCATTCATCGTGACAAGCACCAACACACTCCATATCATATTCGGAGCTATCGCGCCTATCGAAGTCAAATGATGCCCGAATAACAACGTCAGATTTAGTTGAACCAATTTGGAGTGTATTTTATTAGAGCGGTCATCGGCTTTTCTATTTTGACGGAAGGCAGGTTGCCTGGATGTTTTTTTTTACGTGCAGCGGAGGACACTCGGGTCTTTTCGTCGTGACTGCGGACATATGACACTAGGGTCCGAACGGAGAGATCATATGTGTGCCCATACCTCGTAAAGCTGAGCTCGCTGCGCCGCTGATCGTCAAGGACATACAGCAACACTGCTTCTTAGTGTCATCGAAGCCATTAAATACATAGTACCTCCATCAGGCATCGAGGACGCAAAATCCACTCATTTTCCTCATTTTTTGGAATTCTTCGCAGATCTCCGAATTCGAAGGATGACGCATTTGAACTTAAAAAGTCGTAGGCCCATGGGTTCACATCATGTGCTAGTCTCCTGACAAATACTCTTAGTAGATAAGTTCATAAAAGATCACGTACATGTCCTAGTCTCCTGACATTCTAACATATCGGTCCGCAACTTGTAGCAGCGGAAATGACAATGCCATGTTTAAGCAAATGAAATTCTATTCTCTAAACACTTCAAATGTAAAAAAAAAATTCGGCATGGAAAGATAGGAGGAGTGAATTACGGAAGGAACTTATCCTAGAAAATAGTACAGACAAAGAAGATGTGACCGCCGCTGATTGAATACACCCATGGAAGAGAAAAAAAAACAAAGGCCGGGTCTAGAAGTAGACGCCAAAGTGACTGCAAGTATGGACACGATAACGTCGTACTACTACTCGAGTGAATAAGGAATAGTCGAAAGCGTCAAACCAGTGTGGTTTTGGGGGTGGAAAGACTTTCCTGTAAATCCACTGTCGCATGTATAGCAATCAGGGTCTGTAGCTTGTACATAGTGTGATTGATAAGCGAAGAACGACTGCAGTAATGCAGGTGGCAGTAGCGAGTCAAATTGTCTGGCCTTAGAAGACCGAAGATCAAGATCGCACCGACCTCGACAAAGTAGGGTTAACTCGAAAAGCTGGCGCCTTTCAATCAGAATCCGATCCCGCCTCATGCAAACCTTCGATCTCGATAGTCTGCCCAGACCCGTCAGCCTCGTTCTGTGCCTCTTTCCTGTCCTTTCTCGCCTGCTTCTTCTTGTTGATCTTTTCTATTATCTTGTCGGCTCTGTTGAACATGCCACCAGTTGTAGCACCACAGGCAATGCACTTGGGTGTTTTCGCGAATCTCTTGATTGCGCATGCAGAACAAAAGTAATGGCCGCAGCGCGTCACGACAGGATCTGTGTAGTGCTTGCGGCAGATGAGACACGCAAAGGGAACGTCCTCGTCGTCCGAATCGGACTCCGATTCATCTCCAGCCTGTCTTTTAGCGTCGTCAGCCCATCTATCAAGCTGCCAACCCGCAAGATCTAGTGGGTGGATAAACAAAAACGCGTGAGAAAAAGGTCAAACCACCAGCGACGGGAAAACGATTCAAGTGACGTACAGGTGCCACGGTCGTGAAGAAATTTGCATGTATCGCCGAACCCACAATAACCCGTTTCTAATGTAGATTAGTTTAATGTGTCAAAACATATATACAAGGAAGCAAACGAGACAAACCTTTATAGTCCTTACACACGTCAGGTTGATAATCAACAATCGTAACCGTCCGAATAGTGTTTGTACTCCGTTGAGGGCCTATCCTCATAGCCTTTGGGATCTCCTTACTCTTGACCAAATGGCTTTTGTACGCGCTCTGGCCGTGATATTGGCCGTCATCCGGGACTTCATCGTCTGATCCTTCCTCCTGCTTCCTTCTCTTTGCCAACAACTCCTCCACCTCATCACCAGCAATAATCTCTAATGCAGCGTTCGTATGTGAGCCAGACGCGGTCCACTTCACGTCGGGACCGTCCTTCTCCGGAACGTCTGGATCATCGTACTCGTCTCTTTGTGTTACCGTGCGCTTAGTTCCTGCACTAAGAAGGTTCCCTGTGGCTTTTCGCGTAGGCAACACGACCTCTGATTTGGCAGGAGTCGCAGTTTGTGGTACATTTGTATTAGGCGAAGATGAGCGCTGTCTAGTAGTCGTCGGACGACCTTTTCCTTTCTTCTTGAAGAACGGTACAGTCAAAGACTCAGTAGATGCCATGATGGTCGTTGGTAAAGCCTGAAGATATCAATGGCTCTGTAATGAGCTGACTGGATCGGTTATTACATAATTACAGCTTCCGTCAAAATTGAGAAAAAAACAGGAAAAACAGTTGTTTTCTTAATGAAAGCGTCGGCATATGCTTTGGATATCAAAAAAAAATCGTATGTATGGTTTCAAAGAATTGGCTGTGGCGCGAGTGACGTATCGAGGGGCTACAAAAGCCAATCATGTATCTATATTTATGGGTGGATAAATCCATCGCACACTAATGAAGGTCATAGCCAACAAGACTCCTCCGGCCAAAGATTTCACCAATCTACAACAATCAATTTGTTTAGCATCGGAGACTACAGAACGTGGCGACGCACTTTGAAAATACCATACGCTTCAAGCGCGTACACGCCCACGCGTGCGAGGTCACCGTTGCCTGCCATCTGTCGGAGGTATGCGACGTTGGTCACGCTGTTCCATAGTGATAGGTAGGCGCTCTGGATAGCACTGAGGGAGGGTGGGGCGAGGCCTTCGGCTCTGTAGATCTGCTTGAAAATCTCACGGGTGACGGCGAGGTTGTAGAAGAGGGGTTCACGATATGCTGCGAATGTTTTCCAAAACAAGTCAGCATACGATCCAAACTCGACGGCCAGAACCAATCAAGGGGAAAAAGCGGGCTACCAGCGAAAAAAAAGGCAAAAGGGTAGAACGAGACATGGAATAATGCGAGCGAAGGCGTAAGTAGAAGTAAACGAGAAACCTAAAACATACCTCCCAGCAAACTGGCGGCCTTTTCACCGGCAGGGCCCAAGAACTTCACAGCACCCTCCCACGCTTTTCCAGCAGTCTGAGCGGCATTTCCCAAGGCATCCTTAGCCTTCTGCTGAGCGGCCTCTGTGGACGTCGACGCGAAACGAGCTCCTCGAGGTTGAACGGCCGAGCGGCGGAGGACAGCATGACGGAGTGTGGTGGGGAGCACAGGGCGCATTTTGGGGGGTATGTGATGGGTAAGGAGAGGGAAGTGACTCGCTAGTCGACGTTGGCAATGGCAAACGATATTCACAGAACGATCGAAAATGTTCTCCGGATTTGGCCGGAAGGTGTTCCGACTTCCGAGTCCGCTGGTTCAGCAGTTGCTCAAAGACTTGATTGTAGGTGTAAGTAAATACACAAGGCAAGACATGTCTATGCAAAAAGTGATTGCTCATTGTTCCGTCGAGTTACGCATTTGTATTGGGTGGTGTCATGTTCGCCACCATGGCGTGCTGGACTTGCGCGTCATGGTTTAAAGACGCGTCCACTGGAAAATTGGATACAATGCTCTACCCCGGGGACGACACTTTCTGCGAGGACTTCTGACGAGAAACTGCAATCACGTCTGAACCTAATCGAGCTCTGGTCACCGAACAACAACTCGGGTCCGTCACGCACCACCCTTTGTCCGTCGACAGGTGCCTGCTCACTCGGCACGCCGATCACCTCTGGTATATGTTATTATCCTGAAATGTTCTCATGGATATCATGAACAAGTCTCACTGAAGCATTCAGACCCTTGGGCCTTCTAAAGCCATTAAGACTCGTTTTGTTTTTCATCATTCTCCACGTCCAGGCTGGAAAATGGAGATTGGTGTACCATATGATATGAATCTGTCACAGGGTCTTTTACGAAAACGTGCACCACCGACGACGCTCAAGTCTGGACATGGAAGTGTGTTTTCTCCCGCCGGAACTCGTAAAAGGGTGGCTTCTTGGAAGCGTCGTTGACTGAGATCACTTTATTATTGGAACAAGTCGGAACGGGGTGCCGGCCGCTCAGTGCTCAGCGGCGAAACATGTATTTTCCGCCTGGTGCGGTGCGGTGCGGTGCATATTTGATATTTGAATGCGCGTTGGGAAACCTGGGTCCCCTTTCTTCGTCGTTGGTCACGCGGGCTAGACTCGCCGATCATGCACATGGACAGATAGCAACAGCTTGGGGCTGAGATGTTGACGCACGTTGGTACTGGATCGTGAGTCTGCTTTCACATGACGCTCTTAGCTCTTGGTTGGGTTACTCAGCGGGTGATTTTTTTGAAATGCAAGGCGGATCAATGCGGGCCGATGGAGATTTGATCAGCCTGCACCTGTTTTCCGGATTTTTGCAATAGTACCCACCAAGATGGCTCGCAATCTGCAGGGCCTCAACGTCGTCCACCCCGTCGTCCACGACGCAGACAACAACGATCTCCTCGCTGGCCAGTCCTACCCGGACCTCCGGGCGCAGCTCGACCTGTGGACCAATCTCACCTTTGAAGACGAGGGGCAGCTGGGCAACAAATCCGACGATGGGTATGGCCGCAAGGGCCGTGCAGAAGAGGAGGAGGAAGAGGCGATACTGCAGAGCCCGACGACCGAGTCTGCGATGCACGACGGGCATGTCAACGTCGTCACCGCCAGAGAGCACCACTTTGATCTCAACGCCCTCATCGCCGGCTTCGGCATCGACCTCTTCTCCGTCCCGCCGCAGCCCCACCTCTCCCCCTCCCTCGCCCAGCTCCTCGCTCTCCATAATACTACTACTGCTGTGCCACCGGTCTACCCCCTTATGGCGCCTTCGCCGCGGGAGGAGCTTGGGTCCCCGCCTGCGAAACGCTCGCGCACCCGCAAGACGAGCGTGTCTGTTCCTGCACCTGCCGCTGCTGCTGTGCCTGAGGCTGAGCCCGTGCAGACAATCTCCGCCGCCGAGGACAAACGTCGGCGCAACACGGCGGCGTCGGCCCGTTTCCGTCTGAAGAAAAAGGAGCGTGAGGCTGCGCTGGAGGCCAAGGCCAAGGAACTGGAGCAACGAGTGAATGAGCTGGAAAGGGAATGCGAGGGACTGCGGAGGGAAAATGGGTGGCTCAAGGGGCTGGTCGTGGGAGTGACTGGGGCGGCACAGGGGCCGGGCGGGGCGACGAAGAGAACGAGAGAGGAAGAGTAGAAAGCTTGGTTATTATTATGACAGCCCTTGTTGGTTTATTATCTACACGATTGATGCTCTTTGATCATGACCGACACAAGTGCTGACGCTGCCCGCCCCAAAGACCCCCGCATCGCCCCTCTCCACGCCCTCTTCCCCGACTACGACGATCTCATCCTGTGTGTGCCTCCCCAGCACCTCCCTTCCGCACTCTAATCCTCTGTAGATACTCCGTGCTCGACTCTGTCAATGGCGACCAAGACCGCGCGATTGACGCCCTCCTCCGCATGAGCGATCCAGACTACAAAGGCGAGCCCGCGGCCCCGCTCCAGCCTGCTTTGGTATGTCCCCTGCCTTTGTCCCACATCTTGTGCCGAGCCGTGTCATCTAGTCCCAGACAGAGCTCGACGAGCAGTTTGCCCGTCGTCTGTTGCTCGAGGAACAGGATGCCCAGCAGGCCGCGTGGATCGCGCAGCAGCAGCACATGCGAACGCGCCAGCCAGTCCAGGACACTTCGACCGACACCATGGCCGACATCCAGCAGCAGTTTGGCAAGTTTGCAGAGAGTGCGTCTGCGTCTGCGTGCGTTTAGCTCGAGTTGAATTCTGTATAGCGGGGAAGAAGACGTTCAACACCTTTTTCAACAAGGTGAAAGCAAAGATACAGGATATGGACCAGCCAAAGTACGGTTTACGTCCCCTTGCCCATACATGTACTAGCCTTTGATGTTTCTAGAACGACCCAATCAAGCACTTACGACCCCGCGCAGTCCGCTCAGAACCAGCCTTATCCGTCACAGCTTCCGTACGCCGCGCGTCCGCGTACACAAGCCCCTGCGCCTGTGCAACAGCCCGCGTATTACGATCCCAACCCACGCACCCCGTCTCCGCCTGCCCAGATGCAGGGGTACGACACGACCCCGGCGCCCGTGCCCCAATCTAGCCCTGGTGCGTCATTTGTGTGTGCGTCGGGCTACTATCGTACTGACTCGTCTAGCTATACCTGCCCCTCCCTTGGTCGATACCCAACAACGTTCTCTCACGAGTCCCCCAATCGATGGCGGTACGTTTCGGTCTTCAATTCAGTTGTTGTGTCACTGATAAATGAATAGGTAAATACGGTCTTTTGCCGA
This sequence comes from Termitomyces sp. T70a, assembly GCA_017657195.1. Classification (NCBI taxonomy): domain Eukaryota; kingdom Fungi; phylum Basidiomycota; class Agaricomycetes; order Agaricales; family Lyophyllaceae; genus Termitomyces; species Termitomyces sp. T70a. The sequence goes on from JAGGAT010000054.1 coordinate 43,450, forward strand.
AACGCCCCGTGACGCTGCTGCGCCCTGCAGAGCCGACGCAGATGCAGAGACAGCATTCGCTCGACGACTCGGATGATGGCCTCGAGTATGCAGAGAATCCGTTTGAAGACGGGAAGAAGTGAGACTGAGGAGCCATGTACCGTTGTGATTTCATACATGTTATTTACGTTGCACTGAAATTCAAGTGGAATGAGTTGTTTCAGCTTTAATTGCTAGGGTATAACACAGCATATTAGTGTACATATGGCGATACGACGGCAGTCGCGGCCCCTGCTGCACTAAAATCTGCTGCCGAGCTAACCATGAGAAGTCCAACTACAACAGCGTTGAGTTGATTGTCAATTCGACTAAACAAACATGACATACCGATGAGGCCAAAGAGACCCATGATGCTACCAAAGACCTCGACGACGAGGATTTTGACAAAGAGGTTCGGATCTGCAGCGTCAGCGAGGGCGGCGGTCGAACCGGTGACTCCGACTGCTACACCGCAGAGAAGGTTGCAGAGGCCGACGGTTAGGCCTCCCCAGAACAGAGCGTAGCCTGTTGCATCGGGTTTATGAGAAGTTTAGGTACAGGGACGGACATGTACCTGTAAAGTAGTTCTCGGGAGTGTAGAGGAGGTTTTCAGGGACGGTTTGGAGCTTGGCGGTGTATACAATGCCGATAATCTGAAAACGGCCGACGTGTGAGGCGTTGCATTGGATGCTGAGGTGAGAGAACACACGACTCCGTAAATTGCGACTACCTCGCAAAAGATGATGCTACAGGGCCCGTGTTAACTAGTAGCATAATATTGAACCACTAGCGCACCTGATCAAGTTCTTTGTAGTGATACGGGGAGACCTGACGCCTCCACCGAGGATAGACGAGCCAGTGACCAAGATCCCCCTGCGAGTAGCTCAGTTGTCACGTCAGCGCCACCGCAGCTTCGAGAACACGTACCAGCCAGCGCCTAGCACGCTCAGTCCGATGCACAGACCGATACCCGTGCCTGCCCACGCATATGGGCTGGTTTCCTCGAGGAATCGGCCGACGTTGAATGCCTCTCCCGAGCCTGGTTCGAATGTCACTCAGAAGGCTGAACGGGCGGTTGCTGGCGACGTACCGGTGAAGAGAATGTAAAGGGCTATTACTATTATGATAAATGTCGGGAGGCCATATGAATAGTACCCCATGTTCACGGTTGACGGTGGAGAGGACAGTCAGAGGTGTTTGTGTTTGTTATAGCGGGCCTCCATGTATCATCTCCTCAAGGGGCTGCATGAACACCTCACTCGGTCTGTCGACGCTAACCTGGTTGTTGATCACGGCTGACTGGGGAACAGCAAGGAGGAGTTCTCGGTCATCATCATTGGGCTCGATGGAGCCGGAAAGACGGTAGACATCCCCCAACTACCTTACCCTACACAATACCTCTCAGCTCGTAACTACAGACTCTCCTTGAGAAGATAAAGACGCTCTACAACGACAAACCCGGACTCCCAGCTGACAAGGTAGTCCCCACTATTGGGCAGAACAGTACGCTTTCGCCCTCTGTTGTTTATGATATCATCGCGTGATCCCCTCCTCTCGTTAGCGGGCACAATCACACTCCCGTCCTCGATCCTCCAGTTCTGGGATCTCGGCGGCCAACGAGGGATTCGCAACATCTGGAGCAAGTATTACGATGATTGTCATGCTGTCGTGTACGTCATTGACGCTGAGGATCGCGAACGCCTTGGCGAAGGATGGGAGGTCTTCGGTGCGTCGTTGTTCTATTAGACCTTTCTGTCTTTTATTTTCTTTCATCGTTCTATTCGGGAGCTTCTGACGATGTGTTGGAATTTGTAGATGCTGTTCTTACGGCACCGCAGATTCTAGGCGTGCCGTTGTTGCTTCTTGCGAACAAGCAGGACTCGCCACTGAGTTTATCGGTCGAAGAGATTCGCCATGATTATGAGGATTGGTATCAGCGGAAGCTCGAGAGTGCGCGAAGGGATACGCGGTATGGTCAGCCCGAGAGCCAACGGGCGGCGCGGAAGGAACGTATCGCGAGTTTGGAGGTTCTCGGTGTGTCTGCACTTGAAGGGTACGCGATCTCGTCGCATCAGAATCGCAGAACAGAAAAGAAACACTGGGGCTTTTTTTTCTTTTAGGACCGGGGTCAGGAAAGCTGTTGATTGGTTGTTCATCCGCGTACAGAATAGTAGACGGTAATACGTTTTACTCTACGTTTATCAAAGACTGACGCCGGTCTGTAGAGAACCCAAGAAGGGTGCCAACACAATGTAGTAATGACTTATGAGCGGCCCGATGTTTCTGGAAGATCAATCGCTTTTACGATACAAGAATACCTCGAATTTACGACAACACATAATTACGTATGTATTGAAGAATGAGCTCCTGGTGCTTCCATGCCACCTTTGTCGCGGCCGCCAGGATTGCCATAAGCAGCACCGGTTTCCCCAAGATCCTTAGGTAGTCCTTCGCCAGACGACCGTAATAAATCGCGCCTGCTGCACTCTTGAATAACCTATTGGCCCGTTCGTCAATCATCTTGTACACCCCAAGCTTGAATTCCTCGCGAGGAACCATAAAGACAGGGCCATCATCGTTCAGCAGAAATGCGACTCCATTGGTCTCCGGATCAGGATTCGTCGCAGCATGGATGATCGCGCCAGCAACGCGCGGGACAGGCGCAAGTGGAATACCCGCCAGCAAGACCTTCACATGGGTAGGGACAATCTTCGTGTCTGTCAAAAGCACGCGGTTCGGTTCAAGGTCATCTGACATAAAAGAGCGAGCATACCGGCGAAGAAGGGGTGGATAGTGGTAATGCGGATGTTGTTGAGTGCAAATTCGGGATAAAGGGAGCGCATTAGTCCTAGAACGCCGTGTTTCGAGGCAGCATACATCGCGCCGTGGGGAATACCCAACCACGAGGCTTCAGGGGGGTCTAAGGAACTTCGTCTCGAGCTAGATCTCAGGACGCACCCATGGAGCCAATGAGGACGACGGCTTTGAGACCGTCATTATTCAGCTCACGCTTGACGTTCAGGTAGTGTAAGGCAAGATGTGTTGTATAAATGACGCCAAAGAGGTTCACATCGATCGTACGTGTATCGGGTTTGATGGGTTTCCCATTCTTGAACGAGACTTTGTGAAAGGAGCCTATCTCCGTGACTCCTGCATTGGGGATCTTAATAAGTTAATCCGGTTAACCCTTCTGACAGGCGTCTTTGAGCTAGATCTTCTAGGGCTTACCACGATATCAACTACACCGAACTTGGCGATGGCTAGATCGAAGAGAGCAATCTGGTCATCCCAGCTGGTCACATTACATTTTTGGGACACTGCTGTGCTGTTATATCAAGGTAAATAAGAAATATTAAAAAAGGGTATGAAAAAGAAATCAACGTACCCCCCGGCCGCCTCGATGTCACGGACGGTCTTCTCTGCTCCAGGAACGTCGAGGTCGCCGATAATGACCTTTGCCCTAAAGTAGTCGTGATCAGGCTAGAAGCCCTCGGACCAATATTGGACCTGCACTCACCCATACGAGGCTACCTGTAAAGCAGTTTCTCGCCCTATACCATTGGCAGCACCTACAATGGCTCTTATTCATTCCGGCTCCATTTATTTCGATTGTGTGGAACGTTCGGACTAACCCGTAATTACGACCACCCTATCTTTTAGCCTGTTGGTAAAGGCATAAAGTTTGTCGTCTTGGATGGATGTCATGGATGGGTTGAAAGAACAAGCAATGGGAAGGTAATAGTGGAGGTGCTTAAAGGCTTAAAGACAACCCCCGGCTTGTGATTTTTCCAATTGATGAAAGTTGAACTTCCGGTGATATGTCAACACATTTGGATATGGAAGTAGAAAAGAATTTCCCAGCCTCGTTTCAGTGTTTGATACCCTTTTTTCCTATACGGTCAAGACCCGTGGAATACTCTATTTCTGCAGAGTCGACAAAGTCCTTCGGGATCTAAACAAGTCCTATGAAGTGCAGAGTCTAAGCAAGTGAGGAAGCGAGAGTGGTCAACTGACGCGTAGCCCATCATTCAATGGATTCAGACTCCATGTGATTGTGCTTTGACACTACATCAAATGTGGAGGGCATCTGCTGACGCCCTCCACTTTGACGCGTCTCACGAGCCGTTGTCAACCATTCCTTCGGGTTGTTTTCCCAAGTCCTTCAGATCTACCCGTTGTCTTATCGCCTTTGTTTTGCCTTGCTAGGATCTAAGGCCACCATCAGACTTCCTTCCCATCCCATCACGACGATTGCTAAAATAGGACAGTGATAGCAACAGCATCAGCTGCAGGCGGACCTTGCGTCTGTAATACCTAAATTTTCAGCATCCCTTCGACCTCCTGACTCCTCTCTCTTCTTCTTGTATCCCACTATACCTTCTCACAACAATGCCTATCGCACAACGTAGACGCGGAAGCAAGATCAAGGGTATTCAATTCACCCTCATGGTAGTCGGTATGTATTTATCTCAGCAGAAGCGTATAGGTGAGGCGTGTCCGACTATAATTAACGCTCTATCGCAGGGACATCGGGCACCGGCCGCACGACGTTTGTTAACACTCTCTGTGAGCAAGAGGTCTTGACCCGCAAAGCTGTCGGTGATCCTGCACTGGCGAATGTCGAAGAAACTGTATCTATCAAGCCCGTTCACGTTGGTATGTCTCTGTGTAGATGCGTAATGAGCAAATCTTTATATCCTAACTTCATCCGCAGAGCTAGAGGAAGACGGCGTCCGTATCTCACTGACTGTCGTCGACACCCCGGGCTTCGGAAACAGTATCGATAGCGAGAACACGTACGTCCCCCTCGCACTTGCATTTACGTGTCGCGCCTCTCACACTTGGTAAATTTCCGCGGCTTTCAGGTTCCAAGAAATCGTCAACTACCTCGAGCGCCAATACGACGATATTCTTGCGGAGCAGTCGCGTATTAAACGTAACCCGCGCTTCAAGGATAACAGGGTGCACGCTGTGCTATACTTCATTCCCCCGACGGGACACGCGTACGTACGCCAAGTTTGATTCCCACTCGCAGCACCTTACCCCTCTCCAGACTAAAGGAAATGGATATTGAGCTTATGAGACGCCTTTCGCCGCGAGCTAACGTTATACCTGTTATTGGTCGCTCGGACTCCCTGACACCGAGGGAACTCAAAGCGTTCAAAAAGAGGGTGCGTTTCCGCTGCCCACCTTCTCTTACGTTACAGACAAATTTTGAACTGCATCACTAACCGCGGTACCTCGGCAGATAATGGAAGATATTGAGTATTACAATATCCCCATCTACAATTTTCCGTACGACGAGGACGAAGATGACGAGGAGACTATCAATGAAAATGTGGAACTTCGTGTACGTGACATCGGGTCCCCTTGCACCTTAGTGTCATGTCATGAACTTGCTGGATTTTTCATGTAGGCACTACTGCCCCTAGCAGTCATCGGTTCGGAAGAGGATGTCATAATCGACGGGGAAAGTATTCGCGCTAGGATTTACCCGTGGGGTATTGTGGAAATTGACAATCCAGACCATTCCGACTTTATACGCCTTCGCAGTGCGATCCTCGGGTACGTCGTACTCCCAGGTTTTTATCCTCGTGTTTTGAAGCGGATCACATCAGCTCTCATCTGAGCGACCTCAAGTCAATTACTGAGGACATTCTCTATGAGACGTACCGTACTGAGAAACTTTCCAAGACTATCATTGATGATCGGTTGGTTGCTTTTCTAGCATGAATCTCAGTTTGTTGACCATGCATACCTTTTTCTTAGTCAATCTCAAGTGTACCCTGAAGACCTTGCTAACCAGAGCGTTCGCTTGAAAGAAGAGCAGCTGCGTCGCGAGGAAGAAAAGGTCACTTGCACCGTATCCCCTCTACCGACCTCCTCTAACTTCGTATTGATCACAGCTTCGTGAAGTCGAGGTCAGAGTCCAGCGTGAGATCAATGAAAAGAGGCAGCAGCTTCTCGCAAAGGAGGAGACCTTGCGGTGTGTTGAGCGTATTTCCTCCGCTATGACAATTTCTCATCTGCTTTTTAGTAACCTTGAGAATCGCTTGGCAACTACTCCAAGCTCCCCGAACTCGCCTTACTAACTCTCTCTACTGAAATTGTGATACCCCTAGTGGATGGCCAAATCCCCACTCATCTATCTTGGACCTGGGTAACGGATGTGGAACTCTAGATACTCCCATTATACCCGACAACATGCGTTTCTTTTGTTATATTGCGCATATTTACGATGTAGACTGCTTGCTTTTTTACAATGTATATTCAAATGTTCGTCATATGAAACTTCACATGACATGGAGAGATTGGATACAAGCATTGAAATCCAAAATTGTTCAAACAAACGTTGCAGTTTACGGTAGGAAACCACCTAATTAAAGTCCAGGAAGAGTACCACCCTGTCTATGAGCACCAAAAGTCATCAGGCATGACAGGGGAGAATGATACTCAACGGCCTCAGGCCTGGATGTTCCCTGTCGTCTTCAGTTGCTTCAAGTTGATTGTGTGCCGCAGCTCCAATTTCTTTAGCTCCTCTTTCCTTCTCACATAGCTATTTTGCATGTCCTTTTCCAAATTGCATCTCTGCTCAGGATCAGGTCTCAGCCCTGATCTCTGTGCTCTCAATTTCTGGACCTTGGGGACTGTTAGCATGTTTCTCTAGGAAAATCACGAAACGTTTTGTCAAACCTGACCTGGAAGACAGGGTATGTTCCAACTCCAACGACAAATTTGTTGAGCTTCGTGTTCAATGGTGATATTCCCATACACGTTGCATCTTTCCTTTGCCACTCCTTCCTTTGCCCCTCCCTAATCCACCTCTTCCTCTTCTAGCACCTCCTGCTCCATGTCTTCTTTTTTTCCCCCATCCTGCTCCATCTCTTGCTCCTTAGGTACTTCACTCGATCTCATGCTCCACGATATACTGCTCCACTAACAGGAAGAGTGCCGCAAGTGAATTACTTGTCACGAGGTGGTGCCTGGGTGTTTCAATAAAGATAGAATTCACCACCACAGCGACAATTACGAATGCCAAGCCATCCAGAAAATGCATAGCATACATAGAAAGCAAGTCACAAAGATTGGGTCCACTTGTCAAAACCCTGACACGATCATCTGCTGGGAGTGTCTTCAGAATCAAGACCTTTTGTATACTTTTTGGGCTGTGATCTTTGCTAGAAGAAGTTGAAGATATGGCAGGCGTAGACACAGGGGTGAGACTGTAGCAATCTGTTTGGTTGCCTGGTGTCATTTTTGAGGAACGAGTGCCTCCCTGAGCTAGCATTTTGATGTACCATTAGAATGGCACATAGAGTTTGCTCTTTTCACTTGGAGGTAAAGATGGCACTTTCATGCCTCCAATCACAAGACGCCATCTTGAAATTGTACATATATTATGAGACAGAATTCAGAAATACCAAGAAGTGCAGATACAGAGACAACAGCAGATCCCAGAGCAAATTAGTGTTCAAACCCTGTTTATTCAAAGCTCTGCCTCTGGATAATGAGAACCAAGGCGGAACCACCGGGACGTCGTCTGAAGTGAGTGCAGCGACTCAAGTACTCAAGGCGCACGTGGCATAGTGATTTCAAGCAAGGCCACTGCGGCAAATGCCATGTAGCCAAGGCTTTTTTACCCTTATGAGCATATGCATCCCGCCGAGGGTCTAGACGACGACGAGCTTGAACAGATTCGGTATTAAAACTTGACAAACTACTAGCTCGTCATCCAGACTTACATCTACTCCTACATAGCCGATATGAGGATTTTACAACTATAGGTATCGTCAACGCAGTCCATGTTACGACAGAATCCTTACATCGAAATCTACATCACATAGATTGGATCCAGGATTCTATACTCGAGCGTAACCGCCGCATCCGCACAGCACACTCTTACTCCACGCCCTCTCATGTACGACGCGGTGCTGGTACGTCATGGCTCTGGTTCTGGTCGCAGGCACGCAAAGCTATGGACATGGGACAAAGCTGGTTTGTCGTTAGCCTCGCAGGCACGTATTTCATACGCGTGAATTGTCGCTGTCCCTCACTGGGTTTTTCAGGCATGGTCATTGGCGTGAACGCGGCCATTATATCTATAGTGACTCAATGGCTTTCGGATATCAAATTCGGATACTGCTCAGATGGGTGGTGGTTGAACGAGCAGTTCTGCTGCTGGGAGATTGAGGGGGAGGATGTGGACGGGTGCGATTCGTGGCATACGTGGAGTAACGTTATGATGGGTCGCTGGTCAATATTCGTGTTCTTCGCGGTGAGAATTGGTTTGTCTGCATTTCAGTTCCATGAGTCTCACAGTTGAGAAATGTAGACGATGTTTTCGTTCGTCGCAGCACATTTAGTGAGATCTATGGCCAAGTATGCAGCGGGTTCTGGTATTTCTGAGATAAAATGCATTCTCGCGGGTTTCGTCATGCAAGGCTACCTTGGCTTTGCTACGGTTGTCATTAAAAGTATCACATTGGTACGTATCTTACGTATGTTCATTTGTACCATTGTTGACGTCAATTATAGCCTTTGGTAATTGCGTCAGGATTGTCGGTGGGTAAGGAAGGCCCTTCGGTACATGTAGCGTGTTGTATTGGTTCTCTTGTGGCTGGATTGTTCAAAAAGTTCTCGCGCAGCCAAGGCACGTACTATTTCTTGGCTGTAGGAAGCGTGAAGTTGACCTTCATAGGCAAAATGCGGGAAATCGTCACAGCGGCGAGTGCAGCTGGTGTGGCAGTTGCTTTCGGCTCTCCAATAGGTGGAGTGTTGTTTTCAATAGAGGTTTGACTTGAGATTCCGCGCTCCCACTTTCTTTGACAACATTCCCAGGAAATGAGCCATGGGTTCAGCATCAAGACTATGTGGAGAAGTTTCCTCTGTGCACTTGTCGCGACAGTCACCCTATCCGTATGGTGACACACCCCGTATATTTCTCATATTATGTTGAACCCCAAAGTTTTAGGCTATGAATCCTTTCCGTACCGGAAAACTCGTGCTTTTCCAAATTACTTATGATCGAGATTGGCATTTCTTCGAAATTATATTTTACGTCATTTTGGGAATATTTGGGGTGACTAACTTTTTCTTTTGGCCGTCTCGTTTTAACATGCTGAAATAGGGTCTCTACGGTGCCTTTATGGTTAAATTTAATCTCCAAGTAGCGGCATTTCGGCGAAAGCACCTTGCAAACCACGGTGTCGCAGAGGCTGTCACTTTGGCCACATTGACTGCAATGATTGGGTATTTTAATCGGTTTCTTCGCATGGACATGACCTCCAGTATGGCTATACTATTCCGAGAGTGTGAACGTGGTGGAAACATTGGTAATCTCTGCCAGTACGTACATTTCTCACTCCTTTCTTTCGTCAAACCTTATTTCTTGCAGAACACCCGCCCAATGGGAAATTACACACTCTTTGCTTCTTGCGACGATCATCCGTATAGGGCTTGTTGTGATATCTTATGGTTGCAAAGTCCCAGCTGGAATTTTCGTTCCTTCCATGGCTATTGGAGCAACGTTCGGTCGTATGATAGGCATTCTGGTCAAGGCTATGGAAAGGTAAGGACCGGTGTACCATTATTCTGTCCTGGGAAACTGAATTTTGACTGAAAAGAGCGCATTCTGGTCATGGTATCTTCGCAGTATGTGCCCCAGACGTTCCATGTATTACGCCTGGAACGTATGCTTTCTTGGGTGCAGCTGCAGCACTGAGGTAGGAGTTGAATTCTACTCAGCAAGATCAATGTCAGCTCAAGTTAAATACTAGCGGGGTTATGAGAATTACCGTGACTGTGGTAGTCATCATGTTCGAACTGACTGGAGCACTCAACTACATTCTACCTACTATGGTGAGTAGACAACTTTCATCGATATGGCTTTTGCCAGATTTTTCGTAGATTGTATTGTTGGTCACGAAAGCAGTCGGTGATTTTCTTGGAACTAATGGGATTGCCGATGAGATGATTCGCTTCAACGGATTTCCTTTCTTGGAAAAGGAAGACCATGCATATAACGTTTCAGGTAATTGCTCCTTAAGGACCCAGGAACCGCTGTAACATTTCAACCAGTATCGGCCGTCATGCGCACAGAAATTTATACGTTAGTAGAATCTGACATGAGTGTTAAGCAAATCGGTGAGTCCACTCCATGTGAGTAATATGGTACACTTATGTTTTGTCAGAGGATTTGTTGGAAGCGACCAACGTCAAAGGATTCCCAATCGAATCAGCTGATGGTCTACGCCATATCATCGGATATATAGGACGCACAGAACTGCGTTATGTTCTTGGTACCGTCATAATCAATGTTATACGTCCTGCTGCCCGATTAATTCTTGGTTCCCAGATCGAACCAAAAAGATGCCTCGAGTCAATAATGACACGCGTTGTCAGTTTGTTCCCCGTGATTCAGAACACACAACACACGGTGCATCTTTTGGTATAGAAGAAGAGGCCGCTGGCACCAGTTTCTTTGAGTCGGTGCTATCGGAAGGCGGTATAAGGTTCTGGCCTTGGGTCAACCTCGTTAGTGACTGCCTTTTGTCGAGTTTTTCTGATGCTAAAGCCTCATCTAAGACTCCTATAACGGTCTCTCCGGAGCTATCGTTAGAGATTGTTATGCAATTATTCAAGCGCATGGGGTGAGTCTTCTACATTCTTCTCTATAGACATCCTACTGATAAAGCCTACCAGGCCACGGGTGATATTGGTGGAGAATCACGGGGTGTTGACAGGTCTGGTCACTGTCAAGGATGTGCTCAAGTTTATTGTGACGAAACCAGCTCACGAGCTCTCGTGGGATGATCGTGGTGGACTAGATGGGCTTCTAGAGGAAGTTTGGACATGGGCAACAGAAAATATCCACGGAGCTGTGAATTTGATACGGAGACGATAAATGTATCAATTTCTGTTGCGTCCGGAAGAAGGCATTCGCATGATGTCATCTTGTGAAAGTTTACATAGCAGATCTCGATCAAATACGCGCCACCCGTTGTATCAATTGTACATGTATTTCTTATAAAAAGTGATGTTCCCCTCGGCTTCTTTTTCCCAACCACAATGGTTCGTTCAGCGAATACTTCCACCTCGCAGCAACTTTACTCGTCCTCTCTCGCCGCTTACACTCTTAAGCAATTTTCTGCTGCTCACGCTGCCCTCAACAGTGACGAAGCTGCCGCTGCGAAGCTTCCTGCTACTGTAAAGACGTATGGCTACCATATACCCAAACAATCGACAGGTACGCACGTTCCTACCACCTGTGAATCAAAGTCAAGCTGTTTCAGAAACGGCCTCCCAACCTATCTCATCGGAGTCTCCTCGCAACCCTCAAGTCGACTAATGGCTTTCAGATCGATGAACACGAAGCCAATCGTCTGCTATTTGATTTGGCTATAATAAGTTTGTTTTGTGTTTTGTGAACTTTTCCGACGTTCAAGTCCTCTCGCCAGATTAGTGTGCCAAATCCAAGTGGGATTTAAGCGAGCTATTTGTGTCTATTGGATTGAGATTTGTCAATGACTTTCAACTATAATCCTGCATTACATACAATCGTTGTTTTCGAAGTTTTCATGGCCGTTGGACGGCATGTGCCAAGAGCTAGAGGTATAGGTTATTTTCGCTTTGAGAAAGTCACCAGGTACACTTGTAATAGGATAGTACCCCAGATCTCATTTATCTGACCTGAATACGCATTAACAAATGCACCCCAATCATGTCAAACTTAACATGTGTTAGTCTGGGTGGGCCTACCTTGTGAAGGATGATGTGGAGCTATGTGGAGTACTCAAAGGTGATCGTCGCTGGTAAATCTCTATTCCGGGTCACTGCGACGTTGTCCCTACACTGATGAACCGATTCTATCTATTGCCAGCATATGCGTCAGATTTCCGATGAACTAAGCTCGGGAAATCACAATGCGCTGCTTTTGAGCAACAGATACTTGCGAAAAGAATGAGAACGAGAAGACAAGAATATAGGAAGTATAAATGGCTTCTTTGAACTTGGAGCTCACTCCTCCATAGCATCATCATCCGTGGCGGTGATCCCTCGCTCACCGCTAATAGTCCAGAGGTTTGAAAATTTCGGAAATACGCGCTTATACAATGACATGCAAACCGTGTCCATCTGATTGATTGGTCCGTCGAAATGGGCCTTGAAGTAACCATGAGTGCCAAGAGACTCTCGGATGTGCCCCGTGCGTCCGTGCTTGGTATGGAGCTGAATGGGCTTAAAATAGTGGACGTCCTCTAGAAGGAGAATGAATGGGTGATAAGGTGAAAAGAAGTGATAAAGTTTACCAGGATTGAAAAATAGGTATCGGACCGTCGCTGTCTTCTTATGGACCTTGAATGGGTGTCCGGTGAGAATGATGCGTTTCGCTATGATCCGCGTCGTGTCAGGGTTCAAAAAAGTACCCATCGCAACGAGCTGCGGCGCTTTTGGTCGCAAGTCATTATGGGAGCTCATATTGGAAGAATAAAACGAAAGAACCTTGAATATCAGAGGTCTCCCTGAGGAAAATGCAAGGCTGGGATCCAAAAATGACGGGACCATAGATGGTTGCGACACTCGTCAATCCATGTCGAAGGAATCGCTCGAATTTATGAACATTGTTTGCGCCCTTGCCCCCGCCACGCGTGTGTTGGCTGTAGATAGGGTTAACGCGAAGGCGTCGGGGTCCAATGCATAGAAGCAGAGGATCCTGAAGATACATGAATGGTTCTTGTATCAAAAAGATAGATTGAGCAAGGACATTACTCACCTTCGACCTTACTGTCCCACCATATTCGGTATTCCTCTGAACAGTGAAGTTCAACACAGAAGTCTTATGCTCATGCTGTAGAAGGGCAAATATCATAACTAATCCGGTTGTCGCAGCCTCTTGAGGAACATCTTTCAAAATTACGGTAACCCGGTTGCCAGGCTAATAAACTTAACAATCTTTGACGAATCATAGTCAATACAGGACCCGCTCACCTCGACCACAGCAAGTTCTTGCTCTGCTCGCCGGCGTACACTGCGTTCTGTCCGTTTGAAATCTTCGAACTGAAATATACGCGCGTAATCCCGAGGTAGATTTTCAAACGGATCCCATGGGCTGGTTCTGAACGATCGCATTCCTCTGAAACGCTGGAACCTGACATGAGCCGGAATATCTTGTGGAGTGTCTATCTCATCTGGAAATTGAAGGTCATCCTCTTCTTCGCGCTGTCGATTCCTCCAAGAGTTCAGCCTCGAAAGTGCATTAGAAAGATATGTCAATTTCATGAAAATGGGCAACATACTGTCTTTCTTCCTCTTCGTTATCCAGGTCCTCAAAGGCAACCCGCCGTTCTGATTCAATGTCCTCATCCATAAGCATATCTTGCATTTCTTCCACTTCTTCTGTAACTTCCTCCATTTCCACCTCCTCACCCTGGAGATTGGCATCAGGATCCTCATTATCCTCATCATCGCTTTCGTCGACAATCCATGACGCCTGGTATGCACTCATCCCCTTCGGTATTCGTTTCACACGCTGAGGAGTAGTTCCAATCTCCGCGTCAGGTAACGACGGTTGCTCTATCACCCCACCTCCATTCATCTCTTCCTCTGTAGGCCAAGTTTGCTCGTTTGCAAGGTCGTCGGGATCATTGCTCGATACCAACGAATCTGCTTCCTCTGCGTCAGGTTCTGCAAGGACCGTAGGTTCCACATCCATAGTCGCTGTCTGTCCAGATTTTGGATTTCGAGGTAGGGCTGCAGACAGAATCTGTGCCAAGTCAAGGATTTTTGAGCTGGCTCTACATCACCGCATGTCAGCACTATAGCGTACCTTGGCTATCTGGAAGTCCCCAAAGCTGGGAAGGTGGACCAGCCTATTGGCAGAAAGAGAGGAACCTCTGACAACACCAGTCACCTTCATTCGCCCATCTTCCCATTCCGTTGTCTCACACAAAATCCATGACCGACCCTCTCGCCACCGGACATCCGCCGGCTTGCCCTCGGAAAGTGCTCGAAGAGCATTGAGTCGGTCCGAGCTGGCGTACATATCGAACACCCGCGTTTGGCTCGGAACAAAGTATTGAACGAATGAGAGAAGGGACTTAAGTATCCCGGATCGTGATTTAGAGTCGATTGTTGGATCAGAGGCAGCCAAAGTGACAACATCCGGAAGACCTTGTGCCTGCAGTGCGCGAAGGAGTGTGTCCCCCCAACCATCGACTTCAACGGAGGTCGAAAGTGCAAAGACTACATAATCAGCAATTTTGCAGGCGTCAAGAGCAGCATAGAAATTCCTGTATGTTACATTCACGAATTGGAGGGATGTCCTGAATCTTCCTGCTCTTCAAACACTTTATGAGCTGTATAAGCCAATAGAAATGATATCTCACGTACTTCATCTTCCATAGACCTGATTGTGGGCAGTCGTCCGCCGAAACGTCCAAAGAGTCGGCAAGAGAGGTGACAATTGCTTTAGGGTCCACGTCAGGACAGAGTGGAATCACAGCAACAATTCTGGGTGCTCCATCTACGCCACTGAAAACACGCGTTGCGGAGACTAGCGAGTCGCGCTTTTTTGCTTGTGCCTGTTTTGCATTATTGCGTCGATTTAGTCTGGTTTGTGCTGAAGCGTTTGTAGACGCGGATGTCTTTGGAGATGTACGAGAAATGCGACCTGGATGTGAATGAGCCGGAAAGATGATTGGATGACGTGCGAATGCTTTCAACCTTTTGCAGCATCTTTCAAAGCCGATTTCGTTGCATGTTTAGATTTAAAACGCTTATTACTCTAAGAATTGCAATTGATTATACCCGTGCAACTTCGAAATCAAGTTAACGCACCTGTTTCAGCGTCGGTCTATGGTGATGCGCTTCAGTCATGATCAACCCTTCTTGTGTGATAGAAGATCAAAAGACACTCCAGATATGACTGAAATCCTCACGTCAAGCTCCCACTGGCCCAGAATCGCGGGGTTGACACAGATCGATCCTAGCCAGTCAGACGCGATTTGGATCTTGCGGAAAATTTTGGATCATGTGACTGACTTCATTATATTTCGCCTCGACGTAGAAACCAAACAAGATCACCGATTTGCAACTTGCAACGGGATCAGGACCGTCAGGTGGAAGAATTAAGTGAGGATGATATGACTGATGCGTGATTGATAGTACAAATGCAGTAGGTATAATAATAAGGATACAAATGAAGAGCGCCACACGCTCACTGTGTAGGTGGAGGCCATGAACCTGTAATACTTGGCGTTGAGGCGAGAAAAGCATTATATAGGGAGCCATTATGGCTGCCAGATGAAGAAGCAGTCGCCATTGGAGGTGGAGGTGGAAGAACAGGTGATGAGATGACACGAGCTTGTGCATCTTTTACAGGGGAACCGTTGACTAAAGGGCTGACAGATGGTCCAACAGAGACCCTGAGATATTAACTCATCAGCAAGCTGGTCAGTCGCCTTGAGTACTATATTTCCACTCACTTAGCATCGCCAAGAGGTGCAGAAGCAGGGGCAGCTGCAACTGGGTCGTTGTTGATCTTGAGGAACCCAGCCTGGACAAGAAAATCCCAAATACGGCTGGTTTTATTAACGTCAATTTTGACCAAGTCTCTGGCTTCTCGGCGACGAAGTTTGCCCCCTCTCCTAGCATACTCTCTGACCAAAGTTTCTTTGATGACAAGGTAGGGTTTAGGTAGTATCCGTAGTTGTGAGCACAACGTTTGTTCTCCAGGAGTCAAAAGGTGAAGCGACGGGCTATTAGCAAGATTGAGTGGGGCAGCTGGGAAAGACAACGTCAAGGGTGATGCGCGAGTTAGAAAACCAATATACTTACGCAGTCGGCGAACAGGTGGCGCAGAAACCGGCAGTTTAGGAGTCCCCTCGCGCTCAACAGAGTCATGTTCAGCCATACGACGAGGATCAGGGCCTGTAGAATGCCGTGAAACCGATCGTGCGTGCGACCGATCATAATTATGGTAATCGCGAGGAGGATTCGCTTTGGCTTGTGCCTGCGGAGAGATACTAAATTTTCGAATGGACCATAGAAGATGCGAATTAACGCACGCGTTTAGCCAAATCTGCTTCATACTTGTCAATATCAGCGACGGTCATCAACCCAAGCCGCCTATAAGTTTGAAGTTCCAAAATCCTCTTTCTAAGGATAGCTTCATCTTGGAACAGGTTAGCCTTTCCTTACGGACGAGAACTTTAGTCGTACAGAGTATATCCGCAGCAAATATTTCGTAATCTTCTGCTGTCTGGAGTTTGGCAAAAGGTCGAAGTCGGTGAATGATATCGCGTTCTTCACGCGGACGTTTCTTCTCAGAAGCTTGCATCTAACGTGGAATGAGATGGCGCCAGAACGAAAGGGGAGGCAATGAAGGACCTTTTTATATTCTAAAAGTCCTCGATTGAAAATTAATGCCTTGCCTTCTAACCGTTTCTCAACCCTTTGCATGTACATCTCCATCAACGTAAGCTTGAACTTCAGCGACTCTTCAGTCTCGTATGGAGGCGGTTGCGTTGGTTCTTCGGCTTCTTCGTCCTGGGAAGTCGTTCCATTAGCGATATCTGCTACCTTGGGCTCTTGTTTGACTATGTGACTGTTTCCGTTTCCGTGATATCCATTTGTTTTACCATTTATAGTTTTGGGTCCTTTCAAAAAACCTTTCCCTGGCAACTTCTTGCCTCTCCCAGAGATGCCATTCCCAGCAGCTAACTGATGCTCTTCCTTCCACTTAATTCGCGCCTTCACGTCTGCATCTTCCTCATCTTCAGGGATCTGGTCTCCGCCATATGCCATGCAAATACCAAACTCCAGGTCCTTTACAAGGTCCTCTGCGTCGTTATCCAACTCGTGCTCGAACTCCAATCGACCCGGAAGGAACGTGGCAATCTCATGGATTCCCGGTGCAGACGTAGGAGCAACTTTAGGAGGGGGTGGGGCCGTTCCATTCATTGCAGATATCCGTCTTCGTTTTCGCTCATGGAATTCTTCCGGGTCAGTATCAAATTCCTGATCCATGGCCTATGTCTGTTAACAATCAAACTATCACGGAACGAGAGGCTACTTACTGGTAGCGGCCAGTCTGGGGACTCTACGTAAACTTTATTATAATGTTTCTCCACATCCTCTTTCGTCCGAGTACCAACGTGTTCAGCTATCTTCTTCCAGTTGCCAATACCATGACTCGCGAGTCCCGTAATCAGAAGAAGTTCCCTATACAGTATATCAAAATTCAAGAGCGTCAACATTTAATATGAAACTTACTCGTCAGCTCCCCAATCTTCAGTGAAAATCGGATACGAGTTGATTTCCTATGCGGATTTTCCTCTTATCATTTGAAAGATAGGACACTAGAGGAACTTACAATAACGCGGTATGCATGTCCTCTTTTGTGCCGCCCGAACTCCTTTCCCGCACAGAAACAAGGAGGACAAATGTCGATCCCGTCCTCTAATTGGCAAACTGGATCGGCACATTTGATACGAATAGTGTGCGTCAGGTCACAAGCGCATGAGTCACATTGATACTGAACGCCCGGTTCACTGACGGCTGTATACATGATGTCAATATTTCGTGCAATTGATGTTCATTATATCAGCATACTTTGAATCTCGTCAGGTAGATGTTGTGGTTTCCGTTGGGTAACGGTCATAACAGTCGGATTTTACGAAACTAGCCTGTTCCAAGAGTGCAGAGAATGAAACCTCCTGCCGTCGAAACGGAAGGCCCAAAGATATGGCCAGACAAATTCGAAGGGTCGATAGGCGCCCGTCACCTCCTTTTCACGTAGCAACAGAGCTATGGTGCCAGGTAGCCACTGAAAACTGGTATACAGGACTGGAAAACGTCGCGTAGACCTTAAAGAGTAGGAACGCGATCGAGGAACGGTACTCGTCGTGTGGAATGACGAAGAGATTATTTGTGCCTGTTTGCATTGGATGCCACTCTCCGAAATGGCCGAAAGATTTCGAATCTTCAAGCAAAGTATCCCCCGATTTCAATCATTGATTACCTTCACTGCATTGATGCTTCGTTCTATAAGAAGCATTCGAATCGGCAGTACTAAATGGTTATTTTGCTCTGAATGGCGTTTGTGGCTCATTGCGACGAAGATGAGTTGCCCACTGCGTCTTATCGCCGAGCAAGAGATTCTTGTACTGATATATATCGCTTCGGTGCATATTCCACATATCCAGATGTATGAATTATTTGAAAAAGTGTTGTGCCGATTCTTGAGATAACGTGAAGAATTACTGGTTCCCATAGGAATTACCAAGACCTTGTGCGCTGATCTTCTTAGTACATTGTTGAAGAAGACATCTTGGCTGTAATGACCCACAGCAGCAGTGATCTAGCCCGGGTCAGATACCGAAGACTTGCGGTGTATCGTTTGCAAACACTTCCACGACCCGAAGCATAGAGACAAATCTTGTTATCTTTTGTGATTCACCACTGAAATATTTTTGGTTGACAAGGTATAATAACTCCACTACTATACCACGCTGGATTCAATATCTACCTCACTCCATTGGGACCTCGTCACCAACTTTGCGGTATTACTCTAGGCAACATCAGGAAGACTCAAGCCAGGCGTTATAAAACGATTCAGAAAGAACACATCAATGTGGCAATGATTATAGTTCACTAAACTCGTCTTTGATATCCGGGTGATATCCTGGGTATAGTTCACAGCTAAACTCGTCTATGAAATCCTGGGCCCGATAACCCTACGCATTTGTGCCATTTCTACTTCCATATTTATCAAAGTTTGGAATACATACATACTCAGCCTGAAAAAGCATGTAATCATTGCAGCATGAGTGAATGCCCGACCTGCAGGCAATACAGCGGACCGAAAAACAAATGCAGCATACAACACGGGGGACAATGAAACCTAACGTTTTCGTTTCAACGGGTTTGTTTTGGTGCAGACACAAAGCTGACTGCGTTCAAGAACCATATGCTCGGAGGTATCAAGTTCTACACCAAGGTCTTCTGCGAGGGTGGCCGCTGTTTGAGGAGGTAAAGCATCTGTCGCCAATTGCCAGAATCTGCACAACAAAAGTGTCAGTCTTCTGGATCGTACTCACAGTGTCATTTGATGGGTCGATAGGTCTTGAGCGCACGTACGTCACGAATACCTTTCTCCTTCTGATCCATTCTGATCGCCACTTGGTCCACTCGGCATCCATGTCTGCCATGTCGGCTTCTGATATCAAAGGAGCGCCGGACCGCAGGGGTTGAAGTCGAGCGGATATAGACGACACCTGTTTAAGCTATAAAAGGTACCGGTGTATATTTATCGAGTATTAGTTCACCGTTTTGTCAGCTTCGTAGATTTGACCTTCCAATTCTTGATCACTAGGAGTCGTTTTCAGTCTCAAAAGTTCTGCAGGAGAGTAAGTGATGCTTGATATATGCGTGGACGCCCAAAGAAATGCCTGATTGTGCTGTTTTGATTTCAGATGCGATCGCTTGGTTCTCCTCGTCGATGGTCTTCTGCTCTGCTTCTATGGTAGTGATTTCACTAGCGGGTACTGTATCGATATTTGACTGGTTGAACACAAAAAAAGTCGTCTTTCCTAGGAAAGAGATAAGCAATAAGTGCATATACCCGGTTTCCTGCGTGCCATATGTTTTCTGAACCAACAGATTCTTCTCAGTAAGTGCGATCAAGATTTTTTGAACGGTAGCTTTCGGAATAGCGCCCTTGAGATTTGCTGCAACATCAACTGCTCCATATGGACGGTTCATCTAAAAGACAATGCGTAAAACCAAAGAACCAGAAGGAAGGATCAGCATACGCTTTTCATGTACTCAAGAACCTTGTCCTCAGCTGGACTCTTGGTCGGTCTATAGTTTTTACAAAGGATTCATGTAGATCTACCTTCTTTCCCTTTCAAGACGGGCTGTTTGGCATCTGCTTTCGATTTTGACGACATGGGAGATAGACAAGAGTACTCCTTGGGAAGTTATTCGCGCCCGGGTTCGATCACGTGATCGATCACGGAACGGCTCTTCACTAAAAAGTCCTCTCCACACAACTTCGCTCACACGATCGCCTCCAACTTCACTTCTACTTGCATGAACTGCTCTGTATAACGCATTGCGAATGAGTCCCAATGTCTCGACTTCGCCTCGAGATAAACAGAATTGGAATTATATCATACGTTCAGGCCTTGCTGGAGGAATAGCTGGTTGTGTGGTATGTAATTATATTCTTGATAGTACATATGCGTCATGATTCTACAGGCCAAAACTGTCGTCGCTCCTCTAGACCGTATCAAGATTCTTTTCCAAGCTTCCAATCCTGATTTTCGTAAATATGCAGGTGAGGCTGATTCTTTACTAGTTTCTTTCGAACTCGTTCATCACTTTTAAAGGATCTTGGAGTGGAGCTTTTCGTGCTGTTGGCGATATTTATTCCAATGCGGGAGTTCGCGGTTTATTCCAAGGACATTCCGCAACCCTACTCCGTATATTTCCCTATGCTGGTATAAAGTTCATGGCCTACGACCAGGTCCACCATGTGAGTCGATTTATTCACCAACTATCTTGTTTATTTGTGACCATTT
The DNA here is from genome assembly GCA_017657195.1 of Termitomyces sp. T70a. Taxonomy (NCBI): domain Eukaryota; kingdom Fungi; phylum Basidiomycota; class Agaricomycetes; order Agaricales; family Lyophyllaceae; genus Termitomyces; species Termitomyces sp. T70a. The sequence continues at coordinate 64,047 of JAGGAT010000054.1, forward strand.
TGATATCTTACCAGATATTGATGCCTACACGAGAGCAGGAGACCAATGCTCGTCGTTTTCTCGCAGGAGCTATTTCAGGTTTTTTTTGGTCGCAATCGATTGCACCCGGATCTGATCAATCACGCTACTAGGAACGATGTCCGTCCTTGTAACATACCCTTTAGATGTTATTCGTGTTCGAATGGCCTTTCAGACCAAGGCGCCCAACCATCACGGGCATATTGTACACCCGACATTCACACAAGCCTACAAGCGAATATACAATGAACACTCGATGCTTTTTGGGTCACCATCTAATGCTAAGACAAGACCATACCTCGAACAGTTTCCTATACTGAAATTTTACCGTGGTTTTTCCGTTACCCTGGCAGGAATGGTCCCATATGCAGGAGTATCTTTTCTGTGCTGGGGCTTCCTGAGATCCCGTTTTCTTCCTCCGGATAAGACAGGCCATAATCCACCGACTCCAATTGCCGATCTAGCCATTGGTGCTATATCAGGTCTGATCGCCCAAACTGCCTCATACCCTTTCGAAATCGTTCGTCGTCGAATGCAAGTCGGTGGAATCACTCGCCCCGATCGTTGGCTTCGCTTAGGCGAAACAATTACCGCTATCTGGAAATGTGGAGGTTGGAAAGGATTCTACGTTGGATTGTCTATTGGGTACTTGAAGGTAGTCCCTATGACAGCTGTTAGTTTCACAGTCTGGCAGGGAGGCAAACGCCTTCTAGATGTTTAATGGAGTTAGTAGGTACATTGATGATCAGCTTCAAACTAAAGGAGCTACATACTGGGAACTCTAGATCTTTATTGATCCAGTTCGAGTCTTACACATCCAATGATTGTTGTGTTGTTCCTGAACAACGTGAATTTGACAACTTCTAATATTAGGTGCTTTATAAGTGGGTTTCGATTACAGGATATCACATTTTGTCGTGCCCATCCCAGCGGTCAGACCATCTACCATGCAGCCAAATCAGACAGCGCCAGAGGATAAAGAGAAGAAGACTCGCAAGCGCTTAAGACTCAGTTGCGTGGAATGTACCAGACGCCGTCAGGTAGGTGTACTTACCGCATCGCTAAGGAATGAACTGGTTGACAACTTACAGAAATGCGATCGCAAATATCCTTGTTCTCTGTGTACGCAACGGGGGATAATCCATCTATGCCGGTGGGAATCTGTACCAGTTGCACGCCCAAGTCCGGCGCGTCCACCAATCGGTCCCACAAACCCTAGCGCAGAGCAGACAATCGAGATGCTTCGCGCTCGTATTGCTGATTTGGAGCAAGCTCTCATCAAGAAAACTGGTGATGAGACCCTCATACAGGCCAAAATTGAGCCTAGAGTGGATCCCATTTTGCCTACCTCTCCCTCAGGCTCAAGTACAGGCTCATCCACCGAAAATTTGTCTCCCTATGCCTCCCCTTGTCCTGACCTTCCACAGGTGCATGTATCGCCCTCTACGAAACTACGAGAGGATACCTTGGAACTACCACCAAAGCCTTTGACTTATCTTCAGCCACTAATGTATACCACAACATCGTCGTTGGCACGCCTGTCAATTGGTCATCATGGTGAATATATTGGGAGAGGTAGTCTGATTTGCGCTTTGCATGCGGTAAGTGAGTTTGTGAATCCCACAAATAGATTCGATGACATCTCCCGAATTTCATTCTTCATTCACAGATAAGCACAGGAGAAACGTCTCGATTCCTATATGCACAGTCTACTGAATCACTGTCTGCCTGTCGTGATACAAGTCCTGGGATAGTATCTAACCCGTTTATCGCAAGGGTTGAAGACCTGATCCGCGATGTTCCATCAACTGCTGCTGCAACAGCGCTCATACAGACTTTCTTTGCCCAATGCAATTGGCGGTTCGGTATCCCTGAAGATTGGTTCATGACTGCTTGTTCACAAATGTGGAGCGTTCTGGAAAATCCCGGTCCACACGATTTGCAAGTCAACGCCAATTGGCTATCGCTCTTCTTTGCTGTGCTCGCGTACACTCCGAAATCAGCTACCAATGGGCAAGATCCTGCCGCACAAGCCGATGCCTGTGATCGTTATTTTTCTTGTGCCATCAAGGCCAGACGTGTCGTGGAGGATGACTACATGAATAAGCCAAATATTTCGCTGATGGTTTCGGCTGCGGATGGGACTGTGCTCTCGTGCTTGGCAGTGCCTATTCTTTGTAGCTATCTTTCCGAGCATGGGCATGTCAGTGAAGCCTGGAAACTCGTTGGCAACGGTATTCGACAGGCTGAGGCGGTGGGCATGCATCGAGATCCGGAGTGGAGCCACTGGCAGGTCATGTCCAAGGATGAAGTGCTACTCCGGCGGCGGGCTTGGTGGGGGCTCTATATCTGGGACAAGTAGGAGTCTTAGGTGGTAACGATTAGCTTTTCTATTGATTCCCTGCGTCTATAGAATGCATTCCTACTTACTCGGGCGGCCTCAAATGCTTCACAAGATAGCCTTCGACGTCGCTGCACCCTCGTTGATAGAATCAGATGGGACGCGAAACATTTTCTGCCTAGGTCAGTCGACATTCATACAACTTTGTGCCATTGCTGAAGTAGCTATTGAAAACGTTGGTTCAAACACTCATTCTTTTTTTTCGTGTACTGACGAACTCGGCAGTGCTTTAGCGTGGCATTTCCAGACTTTGCAATATTTTTGGATATGGACAGGCGGTTTGAACATTGGGAGAGAAATCTTCCACCGGAGTACCGATTATCCCGGGATGACGAAGCTATCAATGACTTAACTCCAACGGAGTTAACGATAATTGATCGTCAACGATACAATCTTCATACGTGGTATTTGCTTTGCCGAATCAAACTATACATCGCTGCTCTCACTGGAGTACGTCGATTGCGGACACGTCTAACAGATGTTTTGGAGATCGGAAAAGCCACTGTTCTCACGTCAATGCGGCTTATCAAGCTTCAGTGTGATACTTATGATTCCGCACTTTGCTATGGAGCCGAAAACGTCGATCCAACTTTCCCAGGTAGCATCTGGTTCTTTGAGGGCTGCTTCTCCCTTTTCGAGGCTACTGTAGCTCTGATCACGACATTGACACGTTATCCGTGGTCAGATAAAGTGTCGGAGGCCAAGCAATATGTCGACCGAGCTATAGGGGTTCTAACACATGGTTCTGCGCTTGACAAGGGCAAGCGCAGGAGAATTGTCTGTGTGGCAGCTGAAGTTCTCAGATCATTAAGGCAAGAGATTTGGTGGAGGACACAAACGTCCAACACTTCCACTGTATCCAATGCCCTTCTTCCTTTCTTCCACACCACTGGGTCACCGCCAACTTACAATATGCAGACACACTCCACGGCCGGAAACAACCGGTGTTTTGCTAGCATGATCGACTCACACCTTTTGAATTTCCAAGGGATGAAAGATCAAGTGATGTCCTAATCAACGATACCCTCGGTATTCGTGGGCACCATGAGGTCCGTCGAATAATACCCATGATACCTTCTTCCCATTGAGCAGCCCCGGATTCCTCATCAGAAGGTTTACTCTAGAAGGTTTAATTCAAGTTTTAACCCGCCTGGGAACTGCAGGGAATGACTATCCAGCCCAGTGGGTTGTACGACAGGATCCGAGAAAAACGTGTTGCATCAGGTGCATCTCAGGTGTAAGTATGTACACTTTGAAACTCAGGCATTTAATTGTCAATTATCTGTGATTAAATGTTCACCCTCTTCCTTCATTATGCATGTCAAAGCTATAACTTATTGGTAGCATCCTCGTCCCTTGCATTGTAGACAGCAGGAGCAAGTATATGGAGAGACAGCTCCAAATATTCCTTTGGTACATAATTTCCATCGGCGTACGTCCTTTTGGTTAGGATTTGCCATACCATCAAACGACAGTTCATATCAGTGGGTACACTGACCAGACCTAGAGCCAAAGTGCGTTTAAAATCAGTCAGATGCAATGATCATGGTAATAAATTTCACTGCCCTGAGAATATTTCCCAGATTCTTTCCGGCCTGGGACACTGGAAAATCCAGCTGACACTTATAAAAGGATGTTCATTCAAAGTTTCTAGTATTTGACAGTGCGTTTAGATCGGATGTTTACTTTTTGTACACACACCGGTCATGAATGGGCTCACGAGGGCGCTTAATGAACCAAGTGGAAGTGGCGGTCAGCTATCTTTGAGTCTTACAAATATTAAAAAGGTTCAAAGAGGCTTGAATCAGCAAGCTATTATGCGTTTTCACACATCTTGAAAGGAACCCGAACTACTGGTGTGGTGGACTGAGGGTCATTCATTCTTTGTCAAGGAATAATTCTTATCGATTCAATCTATGGGGTTCCGACTATTGCTTTATGAGAGGATCCTCTAACTTACCGACGTCAGTCTTTGGTCCTCCTTTCAATCAGTCCCTTTCATTGAATTATTGACAGTCGACGTCGAAAGGCTAGCTCCATCAAGGCCGAAGGCTAATGCCAGAAATATCAGAGAAGGGTAGAAGATTATGCATTACTGATCCATCACTTAGCCTAGCAACTGTAAAGGCGGTATTAGGCTCTGCTCATCACGCCACAGCCTGATTGTTCGAAATTTCCTTTGTTGTTATCGCGAGTAAGTGCGAGCAGAAAGGCTGCGGATCAACACCATGAGCCTTTGTGTATAACAAAATCCTTCGAGAACCCATGACCCAACCATGTTCCATAAGATATCTTTACATACGTTTCTAGAACTTGTTCATCTTCCGATATTCACGTCGCTGGATCATCATTACTGCTGTAGATGTAACACGACGAGACTTGCCTGAGAATGCAGTATAAACTTTTGGGACGTGTCCCCCAAAAGTATGTCACAGACGAGTGAAATAGTCTGGAGTGTCCAGCAAAGTGCCCTTAAACGTGGTCCAAGATGATCATAAATATCAAAGTTTGGCAGCTGGCGTTGTCGGGCCTGGCTATGCAAGAGTGGTGTGACAGAGGGGTGGCGGAGCGGAGTACAAGATCAGGTCCGAGGGGCCTGACCGTCCGTCCAAAGGAAAGGAGACTTCTAACTTATGAGCCACATGTCTGTATGGTACGCGATCTTGGGATGCAAAACAACCCGATGTGAAACGGTAGAGCGAAAAAGACGGAGGTATGTGATAAAATAGAACTAATTTTAATTTGCACATTCCGAGAATAGCAAGCGGGGATTAATCTGATCGCTCAAGTGACGCCGGCGAATCGTCTTGTCCGCAGACCACCACCATCTCCTACTGCCCAGGCAGCGGTCGCTTTGCTGTAGGCCTGGGTCATCACTCATTCCCTGCCATTCCGTAAGCGCTAGGGGACACTGGGCTTTTTTTTCGTTACGGATCCGAAAACAATCGCTAGTTTCGGTGAATCAAACTGCTTAGACATCAGTTTCGGATTGCGCACCATTCAATCTCCCAACTATAAGGCCGTGTAGGTCTAGAAGCTTGACGGCTGGTTTGCCCCACCATGCCTGTCGCTATGCGGACAACATACCAAAAAGCGGAAGCAAAATATAACGTTACCACTGAGTGTACGCCTAACTCCTCCCTTGTGTCGTTGTACAGGTTACTGAGCGTCTGTGACCTACAGTTCCCAGTCTAGGCCTGCACTCTGCAGCCGCCACAGGCAACCTTGGTCTCGTTGAATATGCATTGGATCATGGGCAGCCTATCAACTCGGTACTTGACGGTGTTCTTCCTCTTCATGCGGCATGCGCAGGCGGGAACGTTCAGGTCGTCAAGTTGCTGATTGAACATGGAGCTGACGTCAATGCCCCAAGGTACTACTTACCACATCGATTACACCAGGTTTATCTACCTTTTCCCTAGGCTCCCGAGACGATACTCGAATGACAAGAATAGGGACTCATCAGCGCCTATCGTTGGAACATCTGGGTCTACTCCGCTCCATTTCGCTGCCGCCAATGGAAATACTGACGTTGTCAACCTCCTCCTCCTTCATGGTGCGCATGCCAACCGTTCCGACAAACATGGTATCACTCCCGAAATGCTTGCACGACAGCATGGTTGGTTGGAGTGTGCAGATGTTTTGAAGCAATGGTTAGTTAACAAAGATCGTGATCTCAGAGAGCGGCCTAGTGGTGTGCATCCGACTGATTCAAGCGCTGGTTCATTTCGTGAACGAATCAGTTCTTTTGGCAGCGACGTCGAATCTCACAACCCAACAACGCGAAGACGACTTCATGTCAAGCATTCCATTGATAATGCTTTAAATAAACTCAAGTCGTCTGCCACAGACATAATGATGCAGAGCACAATGGCATCCACTCCACCTGCATCACCAATAAAGCCTTTTGGAGAGTACACATTTGTGCCAACTTCTCCTGACGATGTCACTTTCGATGCAGGTGCTCGTCGTCCATCCCTACCTCAGATCCTACAACCATCGTCTATTGTTAATAACCGGAGCAGGAAGACATCTACCCCAAGTTCTAGTCACAGCCCTAGTCCTCGTCGGCCTCGGTCGGCCGGCAATGGTGCAGAGGTTCAAGAGCCCGAGACTACCAATCCTGCACAAGGAAAGCCTGTAGTCAGGAAACTGGGAAGCAAGTACTCACTCTTAAACCTTTTCAAGAAAGCCCAAGCTGGAGAATCTGTACCTTCATCGGAAAGTTCCCAGTCGTTTTCCACCACATCTCTTGCAGCAGGTTCTAGCAGCGCTCTGCACATGAATTCATCCCCTAGCCAGCCTAGCCCTTTGTCTCACACATTAGCCACTTCTGCATCAACTTCCACCCGATCCGGTTTCCGTATTCATCGCGGAAGTGACGCCGCCTCTTTGCGCTCAGTTTCCCAACAGCCGAATACACCTCAATCTCTTCATCGGAAGATATCAGGGACGTTAGCTCAATCACCCCGCCCTGCGGGTGTTGAATTGAATAATGCCCTAGTACAAGATCGCGATTGGCGTCAAACACAATCTAGAGATCGCTCTAGGTCAACAGGAAGCGGTGCACGATTCAGCCCCGAGGACCATGCTAGCCACAGCCCCAGCCCTTATTCAAGTCCTCTGCATATATTTGGTCTTCGTGTGCACAGAGATGGGCGAGTCAGATCTGGTTCCGGGAGTAGCTTAGGTACAAGCTCAACGCCTGGCTATCGAGCTGTATCTGATGAAGATTGCGTGGTTGCATCAGGAGATAGTAATAGTGCTCGACCTAGCATTCTGAAGGCTCATAATCGAGCGACGTCCAGTGGATACGTACCTGGTACTCCACAAGGGTTTCGGGCCCTTAGGTTCGACTCATCCTCAAGTGTCAGTGCGAGGCGGGTATGCGATGCCGAAGGCCTCCGGACCACGCACATACTCCGAGGCAGCAGTAGCACTGGGTCTCTTGGCAGGAGACGCATGGACATTCTAAGACGAGGTACCACTCCTGAAACGCGGGTCAGCGAGGAGACTTTAGCTCCAGATTCTGCCCCCGCCATCGTAACTGATTTTGTTCGTTCCGGGAATGTTCATCAAATTGGAAATGTTGACGACGAGGATGAAGAAGAGTACGGTCAGCCCTTGCACAACGACGACAGCCTCACAATCGATCCCGGCGAAGCCAAGTCAGGACTTCTGTTACGACAGCGAGGGGCATCTTTCGGCTCATCGTCTCAGTCATCACTCTCTCCAATCATGCCAAATGACGGATATGGTTCGACAATCAACGCCGAGTTCCCTTTCAGCATCAACCAACCACCAGTCATAGAGCCAGACTTTGAATCCGCAGCTCCTGCTCAACCTCTACTTTCCGTTCCTTTGATAGGTGACAATCGTATTCGAGGGGACTCCGTCAGCAGTACGGGCACCTTTGACAGTCACAACCCACAATTAAGTGCTAGTGGAACCACGAGTGGCAGCGGGAGCGAAACCGTCACTACACCTTGGTTTTCATCTCCTGGACGAGATGATTTCCTTGACGTTGCGCCTATGAGCCTTGATCAGCACGATCATGATTTGGATTATGAGATGGGACGCATAAAGTCGCCAGAGATCAGGATTGGGCATGCCACTACCTCCTTGAATGAACGGCGTTCTCGCATTCCACCCGATATCAACACCAGCGCTATTTCAGCGCATGCGCAAGCAGAAGCGCTGGTACAAAAGGCTCAGCGGGACATACTTGACATGGCGAATTCGAATGTACTCCCCCCTGCCATGGCGACCACTGGAAGGTCACCGCTGAGTGCTAAACTGGCAGCTTACGGAGAAAGCCTTGCGTTGGAGAGGAAGTTGAGAGAGAGGATGGAAGAAGAGGAACGGCAGGCCCTCTATCACAAACAGGAGAATGAAGAGCACCCGACACAACAGACATCTGGTGCCGAGCCACTTGAAAGTGGTACAAAAACACCCGAGGGCCCTTATGCTCGTCATTGGGAGGGGGCGAGTGGAATCGAGCGACAGCGCAGTCTGGAACATCCACTTAATAGGTCCAAGTCGAGAGAGCAAGACCCGAAGCGACCATCAACCGCAGAAGGGTGTAAGTGCGAGAAAGTCCACATTTACCTTGATCTCTAATGTTTTTCATTTCTCAGTTGTTCCTAAATCTGTAGAGCAGACAGGGTCCCTCCACCAGTCGTCACAATCTGAATCCGGGTTACTGCTATCATCGCACAATTACTTATTGCCCATCGAGCTTGGACGAACTGTTGATGGGCAGGACAAGGAACGGGGATTCCTTCCTATGAAGTCAGCCAGTTTCTCGGTTTCATCACCGAGACACGCACCAAGCCCAGGGGCCCCCATTCGTTCCCGCACACCGATTCCTGATTTAGGCGATGGCTACCTCAGCAGGATCGGAGATACAGATACAGAACTCGGTCCGGACCTCTGTCGCGTGTCAACTGCGCCCCTTCGCGGTGCAAAAACAGCTACTAAACTCGCAAAGATGGGATTTCCACCCTTGGAACAGGTCCGCACACCAGCCGCCAACACCAAACGGTTTGGTGCCTTCAGGTCTTTTGTTCAGACCTTGAAGGGTAGGACATGATACCCTTTCATCGTTTCATCATCGTTCAATGTTGTACTACTACTATCACCATTTTCATTGCACTTACTTTTTTCAGCATTTGGTCTTCGTCATTTGGTGTATTCCTTCCGCACTTCGTATGCTATCGTCTACCTTTCTCATGCTTTCTTGTCTATCCATCGTTATCGTTCATTATTATTTCCTTTCAGTCATTTTTGTTTTGACAATGTACACAGTCCTGGGTGCGGTTCAATCTCACTCTGGGCATTCCAGCTCCAGGTTACTTTGCTGATCACAAGGTGCTTTGGTCCTGGATTATTTAATTTCCTATGCGCCACCCTGCGTTTATCTCCAAATGGATGTCTACTGTATTGGTACCATTGGTAGGTAGCGAGTTTCAACATACGAATGATATTTATTTCCAGAGCACCAAGTTCAAAGAAAAATTATGGGTTAACAATGATGGGTATGCTACTGGGGACTATCCCAGAGTTCCCACAAAGACGCTTCCAACTTGTTGTTTTTCTAGGCCTGCTTCCTCTTCCTTGTTTTCTCGGATTGGTCTCTTTTATTGCCTGCCGATGGTAAGGCTTTCTGAGTGAACAACATCCTTCATGCGCGACCTTGATTCTCGGATACATTCTTTGTGCATCTCTGTTCCCGGGCTAAGATTTTCCTAACAACTGGAACCATTGCCTCATTGTGCACGCATTGAGTTTTCTGGGAGAACGGATTGAGCTTGCGTTTCTTTTCTTTACCTCAGAGGTTTAGAACGAATTTGAGCAGTATGATATAACACTGATATGCCTGTTTAACTCACGCCTGTAAACCAGGAAAAAATATCTCGCACTCAGGCCTCCTGATCGAACTATCCCTCTAGCAAGATTACTCTGAAGTAGATACTATCAATTCTTCAAGGACCACAGAAATACCCTTAGGAGGAAAGTAGAGTTTGAGGACGCGGTCCTTCTTGTGAATCCAAAACTCCATTCTATGCACACAGCTGCAGCAAGGACATATCATCGACTCAGCTCCTGTGAATTTGCTTTGCAAACAGTGTTTGCGCGGCCAGCAATATCAAGCTTGATGCATCCCACTGTTTCCCTCCGCGCTGCACCGGAAAGCCATCAATGACGCATGCTTACAGCAAGCGACGAAGTGTCTCTGTTAATCCTCATCCTCGTACAGACTAACCTGTCAAGTATTATCTGTCTGAGTTCCGACACAAAAGATCCTCACCGGCACATGGCGAGGTGGTCGCTCGCTTCGACAACCTTGTCGATGGTCTCACCAGCGACTCTGCTCCTGCCTTATCTCAGCGGGTGGCATGCTTGGAGTCTCTCAATCAATTGTTCAGCGGATGAAGCAGTTGATTTTATATGGCGCACCCCCAATTTCAACCTGGAGTATGACTTTAGATATGCACAAGTCCGATATCTAATCACGCTACACATCTTTGAGCATGATGTTTACTGGAAAGAATTTTATTCCATCCAAATCTTCAAGAGTGGTGAATTAAGTTCACTCGGCAACCTTTTTACGTTTCTTGCGACTTTCCTATGTAGTGATAACTCAGTGATTTCTAACAAATCTAGGCGAGGATATCATCTGGAACACGCAAGTCTGAACGGTGACATCCTCAGCTTGCCCCTTACACCCCTCCATCGTCAAAACGCCCCAAAAAGGGTATGTTTAGCTGAGTGCGCCAGAACCAGAGAATTTGTCGACGAGAACAGCGGGAAGTGAAACTTGGGGTATACAATCGAAGCTAGAGCGCGCGAACACTGGAGGTTATCATGGTCGACGTGAGATCGCTGTTCATTACCTGTACATTCTAGACATACAGCGCTATCTTCCGCCTTTAATCATATCGGCGCCTGTGAGGTCGTCCTTGCTAGGATCGGTTTCCAAATCCATTGGATCGGAAGGAGAAGGGGATGGCGGATTGTCACCACATCCGCAATCGTATTCGTCGTCCAGATGAGCACAGTCGAAATTTGGCTTATTCAATCGTTTGTTCACTTCGTTGTGTACGGTACATAACCTGCAAAAAAAATAAAATCACTATGCCCAATCGTAAATCTTTTAGAGGCGTTTACCAGAGGGATGCTGAACGACGGGAAGCTGTCTAACAAGAATGAGACTATATCAACGACATGAATTGAGATAGATGGATTACTTGGGGCGGGAACTTCTTTAAAAGCATCTGAAACTCTTCGGCACATTCGCCACAGGGATATAATCGTGAGGTGAGGTGGAAATATGAACTGAGCGCACTCCTCTCGTCGGGTGTTGGGTTCTAAGCAATGTCGTTATTTCATTTGCTACATATCAAGGAGAAACCTATACTTCAGGGAATCGAAGTGTCATAGTATGCCTGTAAAAGGCGTAATGTTAGACGCCAAACCGACGAGAGCCTGACAAAACCTACATCAACTTCCACGCTGCTTGACCAAGGGCTGCTCTGATTTGGGTCAATGCACGATATACCAAGCTAGAGTATCATACGTACTTGGCTGTCGCGTTGGCAAGTTTCGGCATGATCACGGCGCCATGAACATTGGTTGGGGGGTTCGGCGAGTTACCTGGTCGGGGCAAAGATTTCTCCACGCCTCCTTCTCCAAACAGATGGCCTGTCCATGGATAGGCATATGACATAGAGTTGGTCTGAATGAAAGCCATCATGGTGAATAGAAACTGATTGATCCACTCGGGTTAGATGGAGCACCCTGCGACTAGTGCAAAGACGCACTAGAAGGACCGTTATTATGATGAAAGCTCTTGCGAAACGGGACAGCATGGCGGACACCCCGCTCTAGAAGAATTACTTCGTTGTCGGGATAGTTATGGAAGTCAAAGTAGGTCGAGACCCCGCAACCGAATATTGAGGATTGACGGCAAGTTATGTATATCCCGCATGTGTTACGTCACTGACAACAAGAGCTCTTTATCTAACTTCAACATGATGCATGAGCCTTCATACAATTTTAAATTTCTCCTGACTAACTTCTAACCTACGTACTTAATATATCTTTCGAGCCATTCCACGACAAATAGCCTGTATGAAGAGGGACACGGATAGGGAAATATAAAATGGAACTAGAGGAGTGCAATAATCTAAGAGTAGACAAATCACTGAAAGATGGAGCGCAATACAGCGTTGGAGAAGCGATATATACTTCCCATATATGATGATGATGACGATGCGGAAGATGCAAAAGAGATAACGAATGACGGAAAGTTGGAAAAGAATGACGGGGAAAGGAAATTCTATTCCAAATTTCGCAGAACAGTTTTGGTTGGGGGAGTGACGAAAGAGGGGCGGCATGGCGGATGCAAGGAATGATTGTACATTCATGAAGACTGTGGTATTCCCCCTTCCGGAATTTTTAGGTATGGTGTTCGTAGCCAATCAGCCGCTTTACCATGACTGTTAATAAATTGCAAGTACAACAGGACAACGACATACTTCGTTGGTGAACCCAATTTCCCCACCAATCTACGACAATCGTACCATTCTTGGGGAACTATAAAAGTGCTCAACATTCCTGTATGAAGAGGCCAATCCGAGAAGGAACATACCTGCAGGCTGAAGAAAATGAATATCAGAGAGATAACGGTACCTTGTCATATCAACATGAGCGCAAACGATCATCTCAGTTGCAAGAGCGCAGACATACCACTGTCCAAAGCAGCGCTTAACACATAGTTAAATTTGCTCCACCATGCGAAATTTCTCTTCCGGATTAGATATTGGAAAATAAATCCGACTGCGAACCAGGATGAATAGTTGATGCCAGTCGCGGGCGGTATTGCAGAAACTCCATTCAGGATGACCGGGGTACTGATATATTTAAACCACGTATCAGGATACCGCCGTTGCCAGAACCAAAAAGGAATAGGCAGAAAGACTCCGATGACCATGGCGTAAAGATGTGGATGATATATTGATTTAGGTCCAAATTGTCGACTAGGCCCAATAAGACCCCTGTCCAGACACATCAGCTAAAGACAAAATTATTCTCGCCTTGTATTTACGTACCATACAGCTGAAGCAGTGAAGAACACTTGGTTATGGGGACATGTGAGCTGACTCTTTTGTAGCGGGTCGCAGATGTCCTTGACATTGGCAAAAATCCAAGTCTTGACGCCAACTTGCACGAAGGCTGCTAGTGTCGTTGCAATTAATTGTACTGCGACCAAGGTTAAGATTGATAAGAACATGACGATGCTAATCCATACCCAAGAATGTCGCGCGCGGCGGAACCTTGATGTAGTGGCCCAACTTCAAGTCTTGTATAAATGAAGTAGCTTCTGCCAAGGTCTGGACTGAATACGCCTTGAACACCTACAAAACAAGAGCGTCAAAAAAAAAACCAAAAAATCGTGAGCCAGAGCTTATACCATATTGGCCATAGGATTACCAGGCAACAGTGTTCCGGGAATGATTTGAGCAAGAATGTTAAGCGTAATCTGTGTATCTAGATCAACACCACTTTTACGAATCTTAGAAAAGAGGACGAACACCCTGGCCCGTCATCGCGTAGATGAACCCTGAAGGAAGGATGTATATAATTGGAAGAAGCAATGAGAGTAGTAACGCCCAAACAGGTACGTTCGTGCTCCACACCTACACAAACATTAGCACGTTGCAGAAAAGTTAATTCTATGAAGCACTTACCTCTACAGCAACCACGGCCAACCCAAAGAACACCGTAAATGCGCTTAGGTACCACCAATCCGGAACCTCTGGGTAGTTCCTCATGAGCTTCGCATGAATATCGTCACTCTCGACCTTCATTTTTTTGATACCATTAAGAAGACTGCGACCATGGTACAGCAAAGTGTGAACGATAACACATGTGCTTAAGGCGAACGCAAGCAAGTAGGTCATCGCATATGTAGCGGGAAGATACAAGGGGGAATACGCGGTGTATGCATCAAGATCGAAGCGGTCTTGCTTGGTCAAAACGCGCGTGATGTTGTAAACTTGGCCATTGCGGTCATAAGGTTCGTTTGCCGATATTGGGAAATACGCAAGAGACCACGACTAATAATGGAAGGAATGAGATCGATCAATAACTCTATCTGGGAAACGGTACCGACATTCGAGTAATACAATGCGGGAGTCAATATCCAAAAGAATAGGACGAAGCCAAGGAAGATGTGGACCTGAGCCCACCACGGAACTGCGGGAGAATCAATGATATGGGGTAACCGACGGTTCAGGAGAGGACATACCCATCAACGGACTGCCGATCCAGCTAATTTGGGTCCAATCGAAGGTCAACACGCTCATACCCAGGCCGGAATAAACACCAAAGATCTGGTTAACAGGGACATTGTTTGGTGCAGCCCAACATATAAACGAGAACACAGAAAGTGCCTCGAACAAGAAACCTTGATGTTGTATGTCAAAAATCCCGATGATAGGGGAAAAGCATTCGCTTACCAGGCAAGAAAAAGAAGAAAAAGCTCCCAGTTGCTACAATCATGAAGAACCGATAACGCGACATGCCCTTTCCGGACTTCGACCGGAAACCTAGACCGAAGCCAACGCCATCGTCCTCATCCTCGGCATGCAGAGTATTTAACAAGGTACAAGCAACCAAGTTTTGCGGCCAGACCATGCTCGCTGGCCACACCAAGAAACGACGAGTCAAACCGGCCATTCCAAAACCCGTAAGCTGGGTCGCTAGGACCAAGACGAGAGAAAACCAGTAGCCAAAATCCAGATCATAGTACAGTTCTGAGACAACGACGGCGTTGAGCGCGTAGGGGTTTCCAACGGCAACATTGGCCATGATAAATACAAGTACGTGTTAATGTTCCATGGACCAGGGTTTAGTGAGAACTCGAAAGAACGTGGGTATGTCAGGGGCCGGATGAGGTTGATGAACAAGAGAGCAACCTGTGAGGTGTTTGCATTGGGTATCGGCACGACGGAAGATGGGAGGTGAGGTATGGGAATCCGATAAGTAGTTATAGGTAGAGTAAAGGCAAGGAATTTGCCGAAAGGGTAAGAGATCAGGAGAAGAGCTAAGGGAACGACTGTTGGTGCCGGCGAACGGAAGTTGAAGAAGACATTGAGTCCACTTGGATGCTTATAATAAGCAAAGACCTTTTGAGACGAGGAAATGACAAACCTGCTTATCATACAGAGGATTAATCCAACAAACCACATCCGCATTGTCAAAGCCGGCATGTCGGGGTCGTCGATATTTGAGACGGAGGCACGAACTTCTGGGAATGGGCTGTCTTCGTCATCTATGGCGTCAAAATCGAATTCCATCCTGAACAAGGACGGGGGGTAAGTTACTGCACGACGACGGGGTGACGGAGACGGCATGGAAAGAAAAAAATACGGGCGAGGAAAAGCGATAGAAAAAGAAAAGGACTACATATGAGAGGACAAGCAAGCGTGTGTGGATCACTTGAACACGCAGAAGTGCAGAGTTCGAAGGACGTAAAGCTGTCGTCGCGAGGATGAAAAAAAGAAGCAAGTAGCTGCCAAAAAAAGAGCAACAAGGCGTCCACACCGCAAATACAGCAGAGATTGACAAGAGAGAAGGAGGGAACTTGGGGGTCGGACTCACTTTATCGAACCATCTCTGCTCGTCTCGTCATCATCGTCCACCAAACTGCGACCTAGGCTCAGAGAATCCGAAATAGATGACTCATGTCTCTTCGGATGTCTGCGCCTCGAGGAGCCTGCCTCCATGTCCACGTCCTTCTCACTGGCGTGATCGCCTCCCGGCAGGGCGACCCGCACCTCGCGAGACTCTGAGGTTGGGGGACGCTGGGCTGATATGGCAGTACCGGGGCCGTTTATTGGGCGGAGACGGTAGTGGTCGGCGGGGAAGTTGTGATTGTTTGATTCTGTTGACGGAGGGGTTTCTGGGGGAGGCTGGAAATACTGGAACTGGGGCGTGGATGGGCCAACACCAGATTCTGCGGGAAAGCGAGAGTAGGGGCTGAACGTCGGAGCGGGAAAAGCGAGTTGAGGCGAAGAGGGCGACTTTGAGAACAATTGGCCTGAAGGACTGTCTGCTGCAGTGTCCCCACTATGATTGTGTTGCAAGTGCTGGTCCTGTTGATGCCGCTGCTGTTCAGCAGTCGAAGGGGGCTGGAATGCGAACACATCCTCATCCTCACTCTCCTCCTCTTCCTCTTCCAAGTCGTAGTCACCGTAGGTATACTGCGGGTTATGGTGCTCGTAGAATGCGCCTCTGCCAGTTGCGGTGTTGGGACGGCCGCCTGATGCATACGGGCCAAAAGAGCCAGCGACAGAGGACTGTCGCCAGGCCATGGGTGTCGGAGAAAATGGGGCACAAAGCCTGGATGTGCTCGAGGGCGTATACGACGATGGGGGAGATGTGCTCGTCGTCAGTGGTGGTGTCGCAAGAGTTGGGAGGGCAGGGGATGCTGGGAATTCATCCAAGTATCATTTCCAGCTCAGGCACATCAACAGTGCCTGACCACGAATGGCATTTCCTTTCTCATCTCATCCCTTCTCAACTCTCGCCCCGTTCTTTCCTCTCCTTTCAGTCTCCAATTCTACAGCTCACCCACTCCCAGTGGTTTCTGTTCCAATCCAAATTTTCTCTCTTTATTGTATCCACGTTCACGTTGGCGCGACCACCACGGGATCACGGAATATATCGATACTGTTCAGACTGAATACCACATACTTAGATCACTTCTGTACCTTTCATGTTCCTGGGGGCTAGGACCCTCGAAACTTGGTCTCTCCCATAATCGATCACCACACCAATTTAGATAACAAATCAGGCCTTTCTTCTCCACAGCTCAGAATGGTCAGGACCATATCTATCGCACAGGTTCAAAGCCTGAATCAGTGCCGACCAGAAGAACAACTGTTGTTCAGCATTTCAGCTATGTTATCACATCAACCACTCTGATTCCGATCATTAAAGGCGTTCACAAATGAATCCCAGTTTTCGGAGAGGAAGAGAAACGATCATGATTGTCACCCTGTTTCCTCCTGTTTTCGACTCCTGTCAAACAGCCTGCAGTGCAAACTAGTCTCTCACATGGCCCCGCCGGTCTGCCGGCTCCATAGTTCAGCAGACGTAGCTATTCTTGAGCCAGTTTCATCGATATCAGCGGCTTTTACCAAACACCAAGTTTGGAAAAGAACATAGACAGTACCAGTTATTCATGACACCTGAAGTTTTCTTTGTCTACAGAATCAATTGACAAGAATGTATCACTTTGACAGTCCTCCGCCTATAAGTGATAAATAAGGAAAAATTCAATACTACGTGACAGGGTCGTCCACGACTGACAGCGATAAAAACAAGCAATGTCGCTGTTTCGCTGTGAGTTCACCGGGAAAACCGGGAGACGATTGAATGGCGAAGAGGCTCAAAGAGACTCGGAGGACAAGGTCTCATTAATCATTGGCTGAGCAGAGATTTCCGGTTTTTTAGTTGTTCCGAACACCAGAGGAGCCGAACATAGGAAAAGATTGTATTTCCCATGCCTTCCGTCACGCTATAGCAATGTGACAACTGTAATTGAAAGGATAATTTTTAGATACAGTACAGTACCTTTTCCTGACAGACGCCGGTAATTGGCAATCATATACATAATTACTTAGGGCCCTCGAATTTAACTGGGGAACGCAAAACAGAGTTTGTTTTAATGGAGATACGGGAGCGATCCAAGATCATTGTCATATGTTGGAACGCGCTAGGGTGCTTGTGATATCACAGCATGTCTGCTTCTAGCCCCGGGATGGAGACGGCAGTCAAAAGACACCAACCCATGATCTTCGTGGACAGAGACGAGAAAGATCGCCGTCCTCCATGAGAACTTTACAACCAACGGAAAATCTCTGACCCCAACATGGTTTAGTGGATTACTGGTAACCCCCCGTGACAAGGTCCCCGAAGATAAGGACATTCCGTAAAAAGCAGCTGCACGTTCCTGGCAAGCAAGTTACGCGCACGAGACGCACTTGAGAGTCTGTGGTTCATGCCATCGGGACGGATGAACACGAGGATCAAGGGACTCAAGGCAGGGTAGGGTTGCACTACATCTCCGCGAAGTTGGTATAGACTGAGAGATGAATTCCAAGGTACATACATGGTGTCGCGGGCCTGGCCAAGTCTGTGTGTTGTGCCATAAGTGAACCTCGCATAGTGAGTATATGATCGAATACTGGCTTGAAATCGAGTGTAAAGGGGGCACGCTGCCGCACACATAGGTACAATCGATTTCGCTTTATGGCGAGGGTGACTATACAAGGTCACAAGACACTTGCGTGGCGTGCATCCAGCTCAGCTCGAGGAGTACCTGTTGTAGAATATACAGGGGGTTTAGTTTGAAAAAGCATTTCGTCAGAGCTTTACCAGGAAGATGAGCAAGTTGGGGGTATTTGAGCCATACAGATGTACTTCTATTCCCGCAGTGGTGTCCCGCAGCCGACGTGCGAATCTCGCGACGTATAGAACAACTTGGTTCAAGAGCATGACGTGTTGAGCTCAAGGGTGGCCGCCCTCCGTACCTGACCTGGCAGTCGAGTTGCAAGAATGGCGGAACGGCTCCAGAACCCAGAAAGAGCATTTCACTTTCCATCCACTAGCGTTAATATTGGTGTATGCGAGCATACGAGCAGATGATCAATTAGACCTGAGGTGTCTGCGTGGTTACTTGGTGGTTATTGCATAGGAAGGAAGGACGTCACAGCCACAAACGCGTTGCAAGGGTCCACCGTCGGCGGTCCAATTCAACATTAACGACCATGGTGAGTCCACTCGTCTCGTTACAATATCCACAACATCCTAACTATTCGTGTCCCAGCTTCCTTTATCCCTCCTCAATGCCGCTCAAAACAAACCCATGGTCAGTCCCACGATCGTTCCACATTACAACCACTCATCACCCCCAATCTCCAGCTGGTCGAGCTAAAAAATGGCGAGACCTTCAACGGACATCTAGTAAACTGCGACAACTTCATGAACATCACGTTACGAGAGGTGTATCAAACAACTGCGGATGGCGAGAGGTTTTGGAAGCTCAAAGAATGTTATATTCGGGGAAGCACAGTGCGTTTCTGGATTCAGGCCTCATTGTTCGTCTCTTTGGCCTTCTGCTGATCGTTGTGCGAATCGACCCTTAGATAAAGTACCTGCGTGTACCAGATACCCTGCTGGATGCTGTGAAGGAAGAACAAAATCGGGCGAGGGATGCTGGACGGAGTGCACGCGGTACACATGTTAGTGGAGGTCGTGGAGGTATGTCAGCTAAGTTTTTTATCCTGGATTGTCACTCATGATACGCTTTTTGTCAGGACGAGGTGTCCCTGCGAGAGGTAGATATCTATTATCCACTTGCGACACTTGGAAAGAGCCTGACAACTTTTCTTTCAGGAGGCCGCGGTGGTCGCGGCGGTCCTCCGCGTGGAGGCAGAGGACGTGGTCGTGGCGTGTGACAGCTTTTCTTTTTGGTTTGTGTTAATGTTATGATGGTGTGAGTTTGTATTATTTGAGTGCATTTCTGGAAAACGTAGGAGTCGATGCAAGACTACATAGTACAGTACTAATGTGATTCAATTGAATTGGTCGTTCTCCCAGCTTCCCGGCTCACTCAATTTAGGAAGCACAAGTGCTAAGCAGGAGAAGCCTTAAGTCTGCCATCTGGCTACGGCGGCGTCGGCCAGAACTCGAAACTCGACTTCGCCTTCCTGACCATCTTCTTTCGGCTTTTTAAGGACCCACTTCCCCTACAAAAATAGCATCAATGACTCATCTGGTTCTTCGTTGGTTCACTCACCCTATAGATCGTTGAGCCGATGGCTATTTCTCGTAATTTAGAGTCTTCGGTCCGAAGCATAAGATCTCGCGCATGTTCAAGTGTAAACTGCCGTGCATCCTTACGGCCCGACGGTATCCATTGCACCTGTAAACTCAAGGTTCGCAAATTCTTCGCTCCTGCAACTGACTCCATGATCGATTCCTGCGCGGGGCATAAGATTTAATAAGTGATATGAAAAGGCACTCACAACATCGAGGCTTGCGGTAGCGCAGACAAGAGTTTCAAGGTGAGGAAACTTGGTGCAAAGACACGCAATATCCCCTAACATCAGTTGGGCTTCACCGATACTGAAATTTCTGAGTGTCGATCCGTGGACCCGAGCCAGATCCAAAATGAATATTCGAGGAACTCCAGTATAATCCGAACCAATCGTAAAGGCTCGGAGATCAAGGCTTTCGAGTCCTGATTTGGGTATAATGCTACGAATCCATCCCCAAAGTGCTTGTGGACCAAATCTATCCATAGCACTCGTACGCACTGTCAGCTGGCGCAGAGTCGGAAAGTTGGATGGCGGGGTATTACCCGCGCCTGGTGGGCGACTGGCATACGAACCGGGATATTCTGTATCCAAGGAGCGCAGATGGACAAGGTGGCTGAGAATAGTGGGAATTGTGTGTGCAGGCGCACCCTTCAGGCGAAGGTCCCTCAGCTCTGGAAGCTGCGAAAGCACTGAAATAAGTATTGTTGGTGGTACACCTGTGCAGCGCTGGTCTCAATGGGTAATCAAAACGTACAATCGCAAAATGGATAGGAATAAGAACTAACACCCAATTCAAGATGAGTTAGTGTCTCCCCAAGTGACTCAGACCATCCTTGCAGAACGCGAGGTGGTCCGTCCATACACCAAATGGAAATCTTACGCAAGCCCTTTAGAGTTATCAATTCAGACCATAACTCATTTCCCAGGTCACTGTGTGTACGAATTGACAGTTCGCGGAGAGGATGCGCGCGAATGACGGCAAGGAGGGAGAGGAAGGTAGAGTCAGTCGTTGCGCTGTCGTCAACCCATGTCATGGATTCGAGATTCACACATAACGCGAGAGCTTTCAGAGTATTCTCGGTTATGTTTCCCTGATCGCGTAAGAGGCCTCGATGAACTGTACCTATAAAGTGTGACGTTCAGCTCAACAGTAGCCTTGAACTCCATGGGAGGCGTGTGTATCTCCCAATGGCTCAATGTTGAATGGAACTCGCCAGTTTCAGTCACATGTCGCACGTATCGAGCGAGTTCCGGCCGTTGCAAGATCGTCGATGAAGGATGAAGGATAGTCTAGAAATAATGTAATGGTTCAACGCCAGGGAAGTGCACAAAGCAAAAGCTCAATGTTCTCATGTATGCTGAAACGAAGGGAACTAAACAATACCTTTGAAGCAATCCTGGAATCCAGCTTCCGATACAACAATGGAGTAGTGATCCTGTTGAAGGCCTTACTCACGAGACAACAGGTATGCCAATTGATCCTGTCGAGTTGCGCGAGAATTGGCAGGATGATGTCAATTGGCAGTTCCGCCAATGCCAAGGATGCCCTAAATATAACATGAACGTGGCTCACACGAGATGATTCAGAGTCAGAGACTACGAACATCGCAAGAAAAGCCGGACACACTGGAAGCTCGACGCAATCAGCACAAAAGCTGATTTTGGCCAAGAGTAAGTACCACCAAGCTTTACTAAGGGACTTTTAACCACGCATTGTGGGGTGGATGGCCGATAATGCCGCAAGGAAAGTGGAATGAATGACAATTGGACCTCCGTTTGATCTTATCTTATCTACTGGTCCTACTACATACTATCATGTTCTATGTCATCGGTTTAGGGCTATCCGATGAGAAGGATGTTACAGTACGAGGCCTAGAGGTACGGATCTGAGGCATGTACCTCAATGAATAGACTGACTTTGTGCAGGCTATCAAAAAATGCTCTCGAGTCTATCTCGAGGCATACACCAGCATACTCATGGTTCAAAAAGATCGGCTGGTCTGTTGATTCTCATCTAATTCCAGGTGCTCATCTCAACTTTCTTTTCGGAAGGAAGCTTTCTATGAGAAAGAACTTATATTAGCTGATCGAGATACTGTCGAAACTCAGAGCGATGAAATTTTGCACAATGCAGATAAAGAAGATGTCTGCTTGCTTGTCGTTGGAGATCCATTTGGGTGAGTACTCAAATAATTAGTGTCGAGGAAGGCAAAATGAACCTGCTTACCAGCGCAACGACACATACGGACATCGTTCTGCGCGCTCGGGCATTAAAGATCCCCACGCGAGTTATTCACAACGCGTCCATCATGAACGCGGTCGGCGCCTCTGGTCTACAACTTTACAACTTTGGTCAAACTGTCTCCCTTGTCTTCTTTACTGAAACATGGAAGCCAGACAGTTTTTACGATCGCATTAAGGAGAACGCTGATCTCGGCCTACACACTCTCGTTCTGTTGGACATAAAGGTCAAGGAACAGAGTGAGGAAAATCTTGCTCGGTATGCACACTATCCAAGATGAATTGTTTTTTTCTGATATGATTAATCTATTGCTACAGGGGCAGGAAGATCTACGAGCCTCCGCGTTACATGTCGATTCCTCTTGCCGTCAGTCAACTGATCGAGATAGAATCCCTTCGAAAAACAGGCACTCTTGACCCCGAAAGGACTCTGGCTATTGGTCTGTCACGGGTAGGCGGAGGTGACGATAACCAACGAATTGTGGCGGGGAGCCTGAGGGAACTAGTGGAATATCCGAAAGAAGCATATGGAGAGCCACTGCATAGTCTGATCATCGTGGGCAAACGGCTTCATCATCTTGAAGTTGAGTATGCGGAAGAATTTGCAATCAATAGGGATACCTGGAGAGCCATTGCAAAAGATGTGTACGGGTGCGCCTTGGAATAAAATATTCCTGTCTTGAAATTGACTATACCGGTGGCCATTTCCTCTATGGAGACATCCAAAGTAAAGAAAAGTTGACATGATGTAACATTGCCAGTCACTAAGGAGACTAAAAAACATTGAAATACTTCCTGACAAGCTCTATAACAGGTTAAAGGTATACATGAGAAATCAAGGCGTAGCACGGCCCGGCCAGCTACAAACGAATAAGCAGCGAATAAAATGAAGTGGCTTGATAATCGTACCGAGGATATAAAGAACAATCCCTCACAGTAAATCTATCGGCAAGCCAGGCGAGGAAGCGCTACGATCGGAGCGTCAGAAAGTGATACAATGACGAGTGGAGGTTTTCACCTCTACTCCCAAACCATATCCTCCATGTTCACAAGTGCCATATTTGCGCTGATCTGTGAACCAATAGTATGGTTCAGGATCGATTCCTTCACGACTATAGGCCGCGGAGAGTTCAGCTAGATCAGCAATCCTCATCGATCCTCCTAGGTTCGCGAAAGACATTTACAAAATCATTATAACGATCAAAAATATGGTTGCTGCAATACGCACCGACAATTTCACCAACGTTAGGCATCAAAAGGTCACAACTTTCAGTGTATCCCGTTCCAGCGACTTTCTTCATGTAGAACGATTTTAGCTCAGCAGGGAAGCCATGCAAGAAGACAGGTTTGCCAATGATGTCAGTCATCTGCCTCTCAGCTGCTTCTGCAATATCATCTCCGACTTTGTGGGGTCCCATCTTGACTTGACCCTGCTCATCTTTGATGACGTTACCGTCCGCATCTTCCTCGGGTCGTTGGATATCGTGCTCATTGAGCCATGCTATCGCCTCGACGTATGATATCTTCATGAAGGGACGTGTAGGGGCCTCAAATTTGGGATTAAGTTGTTTGATAAGGGCAGCCGAGTCGGGATTACCAAGGAGGATATCAACGGTGGTACAAATCTTTGTCAAGACCATGTCAGACAGAGATCGACCGAGGAAGAAAGCACAGATTCATACGATGTTTTCAATATGGTCCATGAGCTCATCAAATGTCAGGAAAGCAAGTTCAGCTTCTAGATGAGTGAATTCGCTCAAGTGGCGTCTTGTGTGACTGCAAGGCGGTTAGTTCTACCAGATAAGATAGCCAATAGACTGAGCTGACCTGTTCTCTGCTCTGAAACTTTCTTGTACACAGAAAACATCACCAAGACTGGGGAGAACTGTTTCTAGGTAAAGTTGGGAACTCTGCGTGAGGTATGCGGGTTGTCCATAGTAATCCAACTTGAACAGTGTCGCACCACCCTCGACCTGAGTTTGCACTAGACATGGAGGAGTTACCTCGGTCAGATTATAGCGCGCATATGATTCGCGAAAGGCACTAAGTAGATGCGAGCGGAGGCGAAGAACACTAGATGCGGTCTCGCCTCGCAACACCAGGTGTCGAAGGTCAGCCTGAATAGATGGATCTGATTTCTGAAAAATTAGGTGAGCAGATATAGGCATTTAAATGTGTACTTAAAGCTCTAACCTCATTTAATCTGTTAGTAAACGCGTCCTCCGCACCAGGAGCAGCTCCGAGCACTTTCCAATAGTCAACGATAAGCTCATGGCCGCCAGGAGCCTGCTTTCCTTCGGGAACGGCCTGAAGAGTGCCGACGACCTCAACGGTGGATTCCAAGGTAAGGGTCAGTGCTTCATAAGTGGCAGCCTTGGGTTTGATCAAAAATCAATTGATCTATAAACACAAGGCGGGATATCACATACAACATTGCCAGATAATACAGTTTGGAGGTAGCCTGTGCCATCTCGAACAACCAGGAAAATGATACCCTTTTGATCACGTAGACGATGAACCCAACCAGACACACGAACTCGTTTCGTTCGCAGGTCAGCTAAGCGGTTGATCTTGCGCTAGATAATTTGGTCGATGATAATGGCAATGATGATTGATAAGGGATACATACCTTCACCGCCTCAGGAAGTGAAGGATCTTCAGTTAGCACGATTTTCTTGCTTTCTTCCAACATCTTCTCCCTTTTCTCTTTAGCCTCTCCTTGTTCTTTCTCCTCACGTGCGGCAAGCTCTTCCTGTTTCTTCTTCTTCTTTTCGATACCTTCTGCGGTCTTCTTCGCCTTCTTCAGTGAAGATTGAGTTGGTTCCTCATATGTCCCGTTGGGATCTTTACGCGTCAGAAACGTATCCGTTCCGCTAGAGCTGAACACAGCGAAACCAAGGGTTTGATAGGGCTGTTCTGTGGTTCCATTGCCGATGGTGTCAGAACCAGCTGTTTCGTCGACATGTATCGGAGCCATCGATGTCAATGAAATGGACAGCAAAATACAGGAGATAGTCAGGCGGAGTCAGAATCGTAATCTACGGTCTCCAAAATCAACTTTTCTCGATCTAATCGCAATATTTGTATATTTATTTGCATATGATCAAGCCATTCCTCTGAAATTTTTGATTTTTGACGCAAACAAGTACTGTGGTTGTAATATCGCCTGTGTTTACTGAGTTGGTGTGCTTTCTTAAACTCCGAAACAGAGGCTGAAGTTTGTCATGGTTGAAAGCAAAAACACGATCATAATACTTACGATCTGATGGTGGCCAGCTAATCTGCCGTTTTCCTTCACCTCTGACTTTTATTTCCCCTTTTTTGCCTGGCCAGTTTCTCTGATGAATACAACACTGTGAAGCAAAAGCATTAAACTGCCAATATCGTTACCGATTACGCAGTCCTACCAGCATTTACATTGACAATGTTCAAGTCAGGTCTCTCCAGTCATACGAAATGACTGTTTTAACTGATGACATTGTGGCCGAAGATGTCAAACCTAGATCTTGACGGGTGTTATCCGGTAGCAATCCCAGTGCATGACGCGAATAGTTCTTCATACCTTGGCAGTGGGATCACCTTATTCGAAGACATGTCACGACGACGAAATCATGTATTAATAGGCTGAGATGATTAGTCACCATACATTGGACGGAAAACACGCGTTGAAGTAGCTTGGAAGATGTGGTTCGACAAGGACGTGAACGGAGTGGCAGAATCGAAGCCAATAGGTCTATTTAATGGTTTGTGTGTGCCTTCACTCTCCAAAAGAAAACTGAAGTTCTAGTTCAATAGGTGAGAGCCAGACTTACAAATGTCGTTCACAGCTGCAAGAAGTTCTCATAACTCCTTGACAGAGCGCCATTTCCTCGTGACCAGACATTTGCACCCGGTCGTGGTATCTCACAGTTCATTGGATGCGGCTTCTACTTAAAACGGGTCTCCTGTCCTGAGGGATGTGCTTGATTGATCGCAATGCTCCTCAGACTCTATCTCCCGATAATCATCTTTGCATCAAGTGCTCTCGCTCAATTGGCCGGTCTGCAGGTGTCAACACCTCAAGGTCCTGTGGTCGGCACGTTGTTAAATTCCACTGTGCGACAGTTTCTAGGCGTTCCGTATGCCACCGCTCAGCGCTGGGAAGCACCAATATTGCCTTCTATCCGTCAAGCGCCTTTTAGCGCCACCAATTTCAGCGACTCGTGCCTCCAAGCCTTGAATCCTAGTTCAGTCGAGTTCTTGCAGCTAACTGGTCTTGACAATTCCACCATCTTTGTTCCGGAATCAGAGGATTGTCTTACACTCAATATCTGGACTCCAAGCACCGCCAGGAAGCAAAATGCAGCTGTGTTGCTATGGGTCTATGGCGGAGGTTTCCAATTCGGCACAGTAAGATCTCGCTTCTTTGGTGTAGTACCTTGTCTCAGTCATGGTTTATGAAGAGCAATCTTCCTACCTACGACGGACAGAACATCGTGCGAGACAATGACGATATCCTCGTGGTCACCTTTAATTACCGCCTCAACATTTTCGGCTTCCCTGGTGCTCCTCAACTTATTAGCAACACAACCCAGCCCCAGAACTTTGGGCTCCTTGACCTGGATGCGGCTGTTCAATGGGTTCACGATAATATCGCTGCATTTGGAGGCGATCCCGAACGCATCGTTTTATTCGGTCAGAGTGCTGGCGGTGCTGCGATTGACGCGTACACATTTGCTCATCCTCAAGATACGAGAATCAAAGGTAATGATTTGTTTATTCTGTCCTCAATAGCAGTGTTAATGGAGTTGTGTCAAAGGTGTCATTGAAGAATCGGGAAAGTGCGTTATTACCTTTTTTTAGCAATAAATTGGAGCACTAACGAATATTTCTCAGTCTCGGAGGGGTAGTTAACACTACCGCAGTGCCAACAACGCCTAGTCCGTGGAACATTGTGGCAAGCATTGTGGGGTGCGGAAATGGCAATTATTCTCCCTTCCATATCAATAATATCTATGCCTTATTGACATATCTTATCAGTAACCGATGCTGCTCAGCTGGCATGCATGAAACAAGTACCGTTTAGACAGCTGGAAGATGCAGTCATTAGTACGAACACCAACTTTGGTCCTATTCCAGATGGTATGTCTGGCAAAGCGCAGCTGATAGATAATGTTATGTTAACATTGCCATCTCCTAGGCATCACAATATTCGCGGACACCCCAGCTCGTGCTATGGCCGGTAACTTTTTACATGTGCCCCTTCTTGGTGGCACGACCGAGAATGAGGGGGACATATTTGTCGTAGGAGCAGAGTTATTGGCTGCTGGAATTGTCGTCCCCGACCTTACTGAAATTTTGTCAGACTTGGAGACCCAGGTCGGGCCTTCGCCTTTTCCTAGAAGGATAGTTAAATAACTCTGATCTCGTCATTAGATAGGGTTTACCTGCCCCGCAGGTTCTACAGCGCTAAGTCGCTTGAATGCAAACGTACCTACCTGGAGGTACCAATATCAAGGTAACCGACTAATTGATCCGTCATTCTGATACTGAAATTCATAACTTCAGCTGTTTTCCCGGATATTTCACTCCGTCCTGATATTCGTGCCTACCATGCATCAGAAATTCCAGTAGTTTTTGGGACGATGCCGGCTCCTAGCGCCACTGAAAAGGCGCTTTCTCAGTTTCTCCAGGGTGCTTGGGTTGCTTTTGCGCGGAATTCCGCACAAGGATTGGTTGATATCGGCTGGCCACAATACACGCCAAACACGACCACCCTTGCACAGATTGGGGGTCCCTTCAATCAGACTGGTATTACATTTACTCAAGGACAATTGTTGGATGATACGTGTAACTCGATTCCGACATTACTTGGTGTCGCAGCTCAACTTACTGCACTCCTGGGACCGGCTGGTGCAGGCCTTTAATGCAGTGAACAACTTGGGGACGATATCTAATCTCGATCTTGCACATTAGGTTTAATTTCGACAAGACCCCTGTAAATAGTGAAATGACCTATCGTAGTCATGTACTATGGACACAATCAGTATCGCAGTTGTATACGTCACTGGTCGGACATGACGTCAGCATACTAATCTCTGGAGAACAAACTCATATGAAAGTAACATTCCGCGACTGTACCATCCCACCGCCATCCACCCATGGCATCCCAATCCACCATCGACATGATCGATCCTTACATCAACGAATGGCAGAGTGCTTTTGTTGCCGTCAAAGACGCCGAGTACTGCTACAAAACCCTCATCAACCGTCCCAACACATCTGAAGCCCATCTGGAAACAGTCCACGCAGAACTACAAGTCGAGCAGGCCAAATTCGAGACGATTGAGGTTGAGATCAAGGCTCTCGGAGTCAGGTTGAGTACGATAGACATATATTACGCATAGGCAGTCAGTACTCATGGACTGTTCTGCCTTCCAGAGCCCATCCTGCATCATTTGGAATTTCAGAGGCAGCAAGCCCTCAATGACGTCCAAGACGCCAAGCACAGCTTCGACGCCGTCGTCAAAAGAGCAGACTCCGCGCAAGACTAGAAAAGGAGCAGGTCAAATTCGAGGAGCTCAAGGTCCTTGCAGGAATGCTCGGTAAGCATGATACACAAACATTGTGGACCATGGGCCTGAAGGACTGACTTTGTCACCTCACAGCATCTCTCATTGAATCTGAAAGCGAAGGAACTTTCAAGGCTCTGTGGGACAAACTATTGCCTCATGTCAGTCCTGATGTGCAGGAGCGGAAGAGAAAGATTTTCCAGACAAGGGATGGACAGGATCTTTGTGACATCAGCATCATTGACAAGCAATCTGAATCAGGAATTGTAGTCTGTGATGACTATCATCAACTAGATGTCTTCCTCACCGGATATCTTGATCCCAGCAACAAGGATAAGTTCACAAACAAATGGATGTCATTTGTTATTGTTACCAGGCAACCAGAAATTGGCAAGTCCATCTTCATGCAGTGGTTGTTATGCAAGAAGATTGCTGCTAGAAAGCCAGCAACATGGCAAATTTGCCATGCATTGTACCTCTTTGGGTATCATAACCTCCCAGATGGCCTGTGACAGTTCCTTTCTGTTCCTGTTGATTATTGCAAAAGATATAATGCCTTCTTGTCCATGCCTGAGACATGGAACCTTGCAGATGCAGAGCACATTATGTCAAACCCAGATGCATCTTATCTCCATGCACAACTCTTGTTGCAAGACCTTCTGCTACTTCTAGCATTGAAGTAGTTTACTGCACTTTGCACCAGTCCTGCAGATACAAACAATGGACCAAGAATCAGGGCAGTACTCATAATATATGGACACTTCAGGAAGTCCTTGACTCCAAGTAACACTTTTGTATGTTTCTGACTTCACCATGCTCATCATGTTTGCCTCGAAATGATTGGATTATTTGAGTTCTTCTCCAAAGCTGATCTGGTGAATCAACACACAGAGGTTGGCAGCTGCATTCAAGAACTCCTTGCTAATGAGCAAGTGTGGCTTGACTACTGCAAAGAGCTCAATTCCACACTTGCTGTATTATCTGACTTGAATGCAGTGCAAAAAGCCATCATCAATCAAACTATAATGGCTGCCTTCATCCAACATGCCAAAGTATTATCAAATTTGACCTGGGTCAAGGTACATCCAAGAGATGCTCATGAAACACATTGAAGTGTTTTCTGCAGAGCAGAAGCAGGTACTCTGGGAAATATCATTTGGTGGATCAACTGTTCACTGCAAGCATTTATGAGTCCTTCATCTACATTAATCTGCACAAGCTGACCTTGATCAGCTATAGGCCCAATAGCAAGTCCTCACTGCTCATGCTGCCCACTAAGGAAGCTCAAACCTCCTACCTTGGCAAGAACACTAGTCACTTCATGCAGACTATCACATGGTACATCTGCTCTGATGCTTCAACCTTCCCAACAATTGATTTTGTATTGCTTGCCAATGACAAATGAGTTTTCTTGTTTCAAATCATAATGGCTTCACCACATCCAGTAAAAGAAGATGGACTGAAAAGACTTGAAAAACTGTTGCTTGACTGGACACAAGGGGTGCCATGGTTCTTTTATTTTATTGGTGTGGAACAAGAAATGCTGCAGAAATGTGCAGCAAGCCAATATTGGGGACCTCAATCAAAAACAGCAAGGGAAGCTGAAATAATGGATTCACCTTCTCTATGAATACTCCTGACTGCCTTATTTGTAAGTTGCCAGCTTTGAGATTTGAACTTGATAACACAGTAATTCTGGTCTATTTATGCATTCATCTACATTGATGCCTCATGATATTGTTTGCTGCACCTAGCTATGCTTTTTTCCAATGTCAATAAAGACAGACTTTGTTGCCAGCTCTGCAACTCTTCATCAATCATCTCTTGTTTGTTGCTTGTCTAGATAAATGTTGTAACTATTTTGAAAATTTAAGAACTATGTCTGGGTGAACATACTCATATATGATTTTATCAACAATATTTATTAAGTCAATTGTGAGCTTCTGGAACCCAAAACACTGTTGCAACAGATATCAATGGAATATTCAAGCTTGGATATGAACAAGATCACTAATCAACAAATTGCAGGTACAATGAGCATGGTTGGTTATGCAGCAAAATGCAAATATCAGTAGTGGTGTTCTTTATTATTGTTGAAAAATGATGATGCATGATCAACATTACCACCATCATAGCACAGTGTAACTTCAGAATCCTATTAGTCTTCTGTACCATGTCACTTGGTCTCAGGAGTTGGACAAGCATGATATTGCTTAGAGCTGATATCTTCTATAATCTATGGGATGACCATTTTATGAGAATTGATGAGATGACTAATGCTGACCAAAGCTGATCAAGAACTTTTCTTTTAGGGTAACAATATAGAAAGTGCTTGAAAAATTTTGAAAAAATCACAAAAAAATCAGGAAAAATTCAAAGGCCATTGATACTGATGCAAACTTGAAGTTTTATATTTGAACTTAGACAGCCTAAATGGAATCAAGGTAATACTGAGTTTATAAATATTTGATTCACTAGTTGTAGTGGCTTAGATTACATGTGGCACACACTTAATGAATGTAGTGTAGATTTTAGTTTTATTGATTTATCTTGAGCTTTGCTTGAAGCGCACTCAAAGAAGGGATCAAACAGTATAAATACTTTATTTCCAAAGTCAATTCTAAGCTCCTTGGCTTAAGCAGTCTGCTTTCTGAGGACCCCAAATTGTGGCAATAGATTGCTTGCCTGGCTCCTCCTTCTCATCTCCCTTTTATACTCTTCTAGTTGTGCATAGACCATGCATTATTGGCATGATTCAGCATCAGTTTCAACATGTTCCTGAGCTTGAGCAGTGGTTACAAGATTTCCTGGTGCTTGGCATAGTCAATTTTCTTTGGCCATGCTCAATTTTCCTCTTCTTTTGGCTATTCCTTTTGCTATCTTTTTCCCACTCTCTTGCCTCTGCTTTATCCCTCTTTCCAGCCTCCATGGCAGTTTTGTTGCATCTGTGTTGGTTTTGTGAGTGCCTGTGGTAGTGACTGGTCCTGACTGAGTATTGGGTGCACAGTTTGTCAATGCTCCAATAAGTGACAACATGGTTTGATGTCAGATCTGATGGTTCAGAGTTAGCCTGAGATCCCATTTGACCTTTGGCACTGTCACTGATCAGGTGATTGTTACCTGGTTGGCATGGTCTTCTTTTTGTTGCTGCCTTTAGAGTGCAGCTTTTATTATGTGGCTGGGTGATTATCTTGTTTTATGAGGTATGTCTTTTTTGTCTACAGTTTTCAATGTTTTTATGGCTTACAATTTTTAGCTGTGTTTCAATTCTTATTGTTTTGTTTTTTTAAATATATTAGACATTTTTTCTTCAGGCTGATCTCATGTTTGAGACCACCATATCAATACACTGATTGCATTGTGTTTGAGGTTTAAATGCTTAAAAAATCTGAAAATTTGAATTTAGCTTGCAATAATACTTTGAGAGCTAGGATTAAGCACTAAGCTGTAAAAACCAAAGCCTTGACCAAACGCAGTAAGGTTTAAGCTAGGATTAAGCACTTGAGTTATGAAAAACTGAGGCCTTGACCAAACACAGTGAGATTGAAGCTGAGATTAAGCACTTGAATTGTAAAAAACCAAGGCCTTAACCAAATACAATGAGGTTGAGGCTAGGATTAAGCATTTAGTTACCTATACATACTTGTTAGATGCCAGGGGACACCATAAGTGTCATAACATATTTGATCACCAGTAAGAGCCAATTCATCTTATTTATATTAACCCTGATACAAAGACAGCAGATATATATACATGCTGTTGAGTACGCATATCCTTAGTTAAATACATAGGACTGAGAATAAGCCACTACATACCTTTACACAATGGACATTGTACTAAAGACCTTACTTAGATCACAATACTTACTGTGTGTTCTAGGTAGGCTTATCAGTTGAATACATGAGACTGAAGATCACAATACTTACTGTGTATTCTAGTGTGTTCTGGACTGTCAGCTTTCAACAGGTTATGGGAGAGTGCTGCTTTGCATCCTGAACTTGATGACCAGAAAATTTTCTCTGTGTGGATTTCAGGTGTTGACAGACCACCACTTGATTTCTGTGCTAGTATGCATACTGTTTTTGTTTGAAGGGCATGCGCTGCTCTATTACTGCTCACATTATTTGTTGTGACCTGCTACTATGGCACCACCAACCTAATCTAGGATTGATCCCAGCCAACTGTCTCCCAAAGTGACTGATGCTGAGGCTGTGGAAATGTGTAAGAATGACAATGTCACACCAGTAGTTCTACAAATAAAAATCTCTCTTTGTTATGGGAGAGCCTTGCTTGCAAAAGACAATAGAAAATAGACACCATGGTTGAAATATATGAAGCTTGAGCTCACCATGAGTGGACTATACAAATACGTTGATGCACCCAAAATTTAGCTAAATGCTGTCTTAGTAAGCTGCACTTAGCCTTGTTTTGCGTTGGGCTTGCGAAGTGCTGAGGGAGTCCCAGGCAGGTCCCAGTTACTCGATCCTATAGTGTGAGGTAAAGTGGCAAGGATGTTGCCGTCGGTGGATGGCAGGCAGTAAGAGTTCAAGAAGTACGGGAGATGATACGTGATAAGCTTACAAAGCTTTGAATCTTTACTGTTGGCGCTAAGAGGCAGCAAGCGTTGGCACCAATGACAAAGGTGTACTCATATAGTACCGTTCAAGACGTGGAACAAAGGCCGCACAGAGAACCTTTGTCGAAGATGGAGAAAGGCAGAGTCGCTAATTGCTTAGCGCCTTGAGCAAGCTCTTAGAGATCTGGACTTTGGCGTGAAGGTGCTGGGTGCAATTCGATGATTCTCTACTGACAAATAGTAAGGTATTTATAGTAAGTAATGGCGGCGACTTAGTGAAGGGTCGGCAAC